>QYTT01079103.1:0-23125 GCA_006980735.1 Dasypogon diadema | reverse complement strand
CAAAGGGAAAAGCGAATAGTTTGCATTTAATAATTCGAATAAATTGCTGACTACTCGGAGATTCATACTTTTTCTCGTATCTCTTGTGTTTTAAGTTTGAAATTGAAATTGCGGATGTCCGTTATTTCATGCTACCCTTTCGATTTTGCAAGATACCATGGTATGGCGCTCCTCAAGAGTCTTTGCTTCCTCACGATTGGGGTTCTTCAAAGATTACAAGTTTCAGCACATCCCTGCCAGTCTACAACATGTAGCATTATTTTAATAAATCGCTGTGTCTAAAGTTTACTATACTATCAAGTACTCTTGTGTTTCGATTCCAGAACGTCCGTATGCTCTGTTCCAGAATTATTGTCAGTACAAAAAGTAAAAATGAAACAGATGAGAGAATGGTTGAAAGCAGACGTCAAAGTGAAAAGAAAAGTGGTAAGAGAGACAAAAGTAACCGATTGTTTCAAGCAAGCAATTTTTTGCCATTAGTTCTGAATGCTTAATTTATAAATACCAGAAATCGAAAATAATTTTTATTTTTTGTTTTTTAACTTTCTGCTGTCAAATCAACAAAATTTCTTTGAGTTTACGAAAAGGTCTTCAATAAAAATTTCACATTCTAGTAACAATTGACATTACAAGGAATTCAATTTTGTCCAGTGGAATACACAAAACGCAACACTTTTCTTAATCCTTTTTAATTTCCTTCTCACTTAAGTGAAAATCCCTTAAAATACCCTAACTATAATTTGGTAACTAAGCAGGAATCTGAGTAAGATATACTTATTTCAGAGAAACATGAAAGTAAAGAAAGCAAATACTCCCATAAGCGCTGTACTGACATTAACTCTGGAACAGGTTATAGGTGCTTTTTGATTTTTAATTTTAAATTTGTGATCAGATTTTATGAAATTTTTTATTTTGGGAACTCTAAGAATTTCATATTTTCACTAGCAATCTTAAAGATGGCTTATTTAATCGTTTAGATATTGAGCTGGCGTTTGGAGTCATATCCCATAGTTGGTGATGTTAATTGTTCCCCCAGTAGATATTTAATTGCCATTCCCGTCGGAGAGGGTGGAGAATCAGAGGCGGTCCCCTACCGTGTCAACTTATCAGCTTCCTCGTTGCCATACAATAGTTAAATCATTAATTGGGGACAGTTCGTTAAGAACACTTGCAATCCCTTACTAGCTTAGGTGTTACAAAGGGTTTTATCAGGGGTTTAATAGCCGCCTGGCTGTCTGTGCAGATCAGCCCCTCAGTTTGCAGGTTCCGAAGGTATCTGCCCGCTTCAAGTATAGCTTTGATCTTCGCCTGGAAGATCGTGATGTGTTTTTCGAGATGCGCATTTAGTAACACGTACGCTTAAATTTTCATGAAATCCAATCCCTGAAAAGAAGAATACTAGTCCCTATATATATATATATGTGTTTGTGTTCAACCATCTTTGATCGGCCTCGACGCGGTTGAAAACTTGTCAAGGTAGACCAACGCATCCTTCCTTTTCTGGTCCTCACCAACGAGTTTTGAACGGCGTTACCTAGTTCAGTGTGTTCCGGCCTTCAAAAGTGCATAGTGACAATATGTTCACATGAATGTGAATTAAAAAAATATAGAATTAGGCGAACGAGGTTATATATTTACTTTAAGCATATGTTTTCCTTCTGTTGGTAGCTGTGAAGCTGCTTCGAACATGAAGCTTGCCGCTGTGAATATGATTTCAAATAAGCTTTTTCATATGCTCTGACTTACACTTGCCGCTCTGAATGTAATTCGGAACAAGGGAGGTCGCTGTGCTGACCACGTTGTTTAGGTTTTATATTTGAACCTCCCCCGTTTCATTAAATCTGACGATTTCTGACGAAGAGAATTGTTTTGAAACTAATATTATACGCCACAATGTCCTTCATTAGCAAACAAGTGTGGGTTCATAATTTTCTATAATACAGGACCTCATATCGCGCAAATAACAATATAAAAGCTAAAGAAGTGAAGCTGTGAAATTTCCATCGACAGATTTCTGCGCCCTGGGCTGGCTACACTCGAATTAGTTAGGAGTTGCAGCCCAGTAAAAGATATCAATACAATTTCAATCAATACGCCTTGCTCAGCGTATGTGAACCGTTGAGCGAGTATTTTGAATAAAGATCTTTATTTTTGTCAAAAGTGTGTAAATTTAAAATTTGATCAAAATGTCGACCGTTTCATATTGCATGAACTAATATTAATTTTCTCCAAAGTATAAAATTTCTTAATTTCTCCTTAGATAAATCATCGCTGCCAGTTGAAGCGTTTGAACTTATCAACTTCGCGCTATCAAAACCAGTAAACAAAGGAGAGACTCACAATAAAGCTATTACTGCATTGTCAGCATATATCAATTCTTTACAAGAAAACCAAATAATCGATGCATTCGAATATTTTAAGAAAATAACATCAACGCTCGTTGGCGCATTGAATTCAAATGCATTTACGAAACACACTTTCGAAGAATTCAAGAAGACATTATCAGATAAACTTAAATCGAACAAAGCTAAAGAAAAGAAATTGCTAAAAGAATTTAAAGATTTATTAAAAAACAATTCGAATGCGTTCGTTATAATACCCACGCCTTGGAGTTTTAATCCTGACAAATTGACTGAACACCAAAAGGAAAAAATGAAGGAAAAGCGTTCGGATATTCCAGCATTATACAATGATATTAGTCACGATATGAGCCACTCACAAGATATCATTAAGCCCTGGACCCCCAGAAAAATTGTAATCGCTAAGGGGAAGAATTCAGAAGAAATTGTGATCGAGAATAAAGACAGTGATGTTGAAATGGTTGAAGTTGCTAACGGGCTAGATCTAGTTGAAAATAATAATGCTAATAAAGCTCTGGATGAGAATCTGATTAAAAATGCCGAAACTGCAACTGAAAATGGTACAGAGGAAAACAATATTAGCTTAAATAAAAAACCAGATGTAAACACAGCTGATACGAACGAAAAGGAAACGATTACAAATAAAGGAAAAGAAGAATCGGAAAAAAAGAATAAGACTATACTTTCTAAAGAACAAGAGGAACTGTTAAAGAAATACAACATTCAGGTTGAAGATGAAAAGAAGAAAATATTTATAGCCAGACAGTTAAGATACATGGAAATTGATACTGTAGAAGGGAGCGCATTTCGGGAAGTACAAGAAAAATTAAGATCGAAACGATCTTCCAAACAGGAAGATAATAAAGTGGCAAGTAAGCAGCAATCAGCAACAAAGAGAACACGGACAAATAAAGATGAAAAGGATGCCGAAAATGAAGAAAACAAAAAGAAGAAAACTGCCCGGAAGTCGCTTGCATTTGAAAAGAAAGACAATTCAAATAGTGATTCTCCTGAAAGAATTACCACAAAAGAGAACAAAGAGGAGATCAAATCCACGTCACCGAATACTTCTTCAGAAGAAATGGTGCCTGCTTCCCAGGAACCTTCACAGTCGGTTCTTTCAAAAAAGGTAATTAGTTCAAAATTGTGATTTGTAATTTATTGTAATAATTCATTCTCTTTTAGATTGCTTTACGCAAGTCAACAACATCAAACAGCCGTCCAGGTACACCGAATAGGGGCATTTTAAACTTCGTAAAATCACCAGACGTAACAAAGCAAAAGCAACAAATCCGCGAAGAAAAAGATACACCGAAAAAATTGTGCGAATCTTCAGAAAATTCTCCAAAATCTGCAGACAAGTTAGAGACACCCCAAAAGTCTAAAGAATTTACCCCTACTAAGACCGCATTAAATGTAAATTCGGCGGACACTTCTAAAGATACAGATTTGAATTTATGTTCTCCTAAAAGCACAACTGCAGATTCTTCTACTAAAAAGTCAGAGCAGTCTCAACCAAGAGAAAATGGGATTGATTTAGTCGATTTATCCATAGAAGACAAAGAAGAAGAAGAAGAAGAAGAGGTCATTGTTGTTGATGATCCTCAAAGTGTAAATGAAAACAGCAAATCTCCTTCCAAAGTACCAAGCGTTCTACGAAGCAGCCCTCGGAAATCTCCATTTAAAAAAATAAATGAGATCCCAAATCCGATTACAGATTCTGAACTTGAAAAATCTGAAGTTAATATAAGTAAGTCATCAAACAACGATGATACCAAACATCCACTCGTCACAGCTTCTAGTGAAACAGTTGCATCCCCTTTGCGTTCACCTCTCGATTGTGACACGGAGACACAAGATAATTCTAAAAATGCCTCAAATAAAAGTATAATTTCCTCGCCAGAATTTCAAGATGCTGACGAAAGAAATAGGGAGTTCTTAAGTAGTACCTTAAATATTTCACCGATTGTTACTAGTGAAGCGAAAGGCAGTGAAAGTTCCAAAATCGAAGCTACTAAAAATCTATCTAACGAAAGTTCAAAAAATACATCTAATGAGTGCGTTAAAGCACCTCCTATGGAAGTAGAGAAACCCGGATCTCCGAAAAGGCAACAAAAGATTCCCAATAGTTTGGTAAGTACTAATATGCCATTCAATAGCAAAGTAATTGAAGTATCTACGCATCATGAGTATGACTAAAATTATCTTAAAATTTCAGCCCTCTTCTCCCCCAGATCGTAGACTTACAACAGCAGCAGAAAGTCCTATGGTTAAGCCTAAACACACTCCACAATTTACTGGTCGTGGGGCACAGTTAATTAACATGATTCGAAACAGAAAACTAGATGTTGCTTCAAAGACTCCAGTTAATGCACTCATGACTGCAAAAATTGAATCGAAAACCAGTCCAGAGAAAGCTAGTCAGGGACAGCACCCACAACAAAATTCGCCTAGCAAGGATGAAGCAACAGTGCCCACACCATTACAGCATAAGGACCTGCTCATCTTTTCTAAGGTTCTGCCGTCACCGAGTGCAAGTCCCTCAGCCAGCATTCTAAAACGAAAATTCAGACAGGACAGTTTCGATGACATCGAGTCACCTGCAAATAAAAGAAAGCGCGTTAGTTTCCATGATCCACCAGTTTCTGTCACCAAGGAATACGTTAAGCACGCGGAAGAAGGCAGAGTTTTGAAGCCGAATTTTAACAGGTGAATTTCATTGGATATTTGCATTTGGAAAGTTTTTTAAAATTAATTTTTAATAGGTGCCTAATGCCTGAGAAGACAAGCACCCCGCAAATCAATAGTTCAAAACATTCGTTCAAACGTAAAAGTCGCGTAGATAGTATGCTCGAAATAGCCAAGTTTGCTGATTCACCGGTCCAGGCTACGGAAGCGGATGTATGCGGTACGGATCGCAACACGACAATGGAACAAACTTCAGTAGACATGGATTCTCTAAAATGGAATCGTACTTCTGATAGTCAGGCGCAGAATGAGGACGATGCCAGTTTAACACCCTCACCATCTCTTTACTTCCCCGATGAGGCTGGGGTCTTTACCTATATCTTTGAGAAGTATAACATTGAAGATATTTTAGAGAAGTATCTTGTTGCTGGAAAGACAGTTACAAACAAATCAGTCAGAGCTATCACAAAAGAAATTTCGACAGCGATGACTGGAGACGCTAAGCTCAGGACAAATGTGCTAGAGATGTTGTCTGAAAAGCATCCAAAGGAATTCTTGGATCATGCTATTCAGGAAAATCTGAGCTCTGTTGTTTGTGATCGACTGAATCCCAGTTCCGTTGTAGAATTTGTATGTGAGAAAGCTAAAATTAATACGGGAATGAGGAAAAGACTATTGGAACAAGTACAAAATATGCTCACAGATAAATTATCTGCAGAGAAGTACGATTTTCTGCTCGCACTTCTCAGGAATCATCAAATGTCTGACAATCAAGTCATTGATTGCATTGAAGTGATTGTACAACGCCATAAAAGCAAGCAAGTAAGTGAGCCTGTTGATGCTTCTACATCGAACAGTTAAATATTATTTAGAAGACATTTTCGATTTTCATAGGTTTAAGAAATATATATATATATAGATTTTACCCGCTTCAGTCTTATGTTAGTAGCCCCAATTCAACAGCTGCGATTAGTTGTAGGTAGGTACTTGCTTCCGAGAAATAGATAAAACTGTCTTGAATGAATGCAAGTATTTATTTTTAGACACATTTGACAGTTGATTTTAAAAAAATTATTTTAATATGGCCCTTGAGAGCCATTTTGTTAGAATAAAGATAATTTTTATATTTATATTAAGGGATTGTTTTTTTACTTAACCAATTTAATTGGAACTATACTGTGAAAGGTATATATTTAAGAAAACGTGCAAGAGAGCTAACTGTTGGAATTTCGGGCAAAAAACAAAAACAATGCTAAAATGGCACGTACTCCCATAATTTCAGGTTTTATACATGAAAATAAGAACTAAGGAACGGCTGCAAAATCGGGAAAAGTGAACCACTTGCTTTACACAAATAAATTTTTCCACCAAAAACGTAAATGGCCAGTGAAATATTAAAAACCGAGGGGCAGTAGCATTGACTAAATAATAACAGAAAAACTAGTCAGCTCCTAACACAGGCAGTGAACGCTTTTTCTCGATTTTCTTCCCAGCAATGCTTCACCAGACAGCATCCATCTTTCTCACTCTGTGCTGTAAGCTATAAACACGTCTCAGTCTATTCTCGGGCGAGACATTGCTGGGCAGAAAGTCGAGAAAAGATGTTTACTGCCTGCGTTAAGATCGGACTAGTCTTTCTGTTATTATTTGGTCGATGGCAGTAGTGATTCAGTTGACATTTGTAGGGTACCAGTTTTCACCTCCACTTTCCTCTTCAGAAATTCTTCAAGGCAGAAACACAGGCTTTGAGGCTTCCTCAAAGCTTCGTTGAGGGCTTCTTAAATTTTTCTGCAAATGCTTTTCAATGTGGTTACACAAAGCCAAGCCCCGAGGTGTCCTGGGAAGCGAGCCAGGAGGCAGGCTTTGTGCAATGGTCGAATTACATAATCTGGCGTCATATATATAAAATTCGATTTGATTGTATCGACGATCGAACTTATAGCGGAATCAATGCAAATATTCTAATTGAAATTTTGAACTTATCCAGCTCAGGGACCAAGGGCCAGGCCTGTTTCTTACTTAGAGGAATTATAGTTCCTGATCAGGAAGCTGCAGTAAGTCGTCCCCTATTGGCAGACGGCAAATGTTATTTGTGGATTTGAAAGCGCAAGATATATCATTCTTATTTTTCAGGAACTTTTTAGGAATTCGTCCCCTAACTCCTGCGGTGTAAACCTTCACTACATAAATGCAGGAAATTTTACTTACATCCTGAATTCT
The DNA here is from genome assembly GCA_006980735.1 of Dasypogon diadema. Taxonomy (NCBI): domain Eukaryota; kingdom Metazoa; phylum Arthropoda; class Insecta; order Diptera; family Asilidae; genus Dasypogon; species Dasypogon diadema. Next base: position 15,857 of record QYTT01079103.1, on the reverse strand, counting down.
GAGCTGAATAAGTTCAAAGTTCCAATTAAGACTGTTACATTGATTCTGCCGATCGTCGATGAAATTGAATCGAATTACATAATCTGAGGACTGAGGCCAGTGGAACGACTGAATGCTATTACGTAACGGAATAAGAATTGGCTCCGACCGTATTTCAGTCAATGACGCGACGGAATATATGCACAGTCGATGGATTCGAGTCGCACCAATGGCTATCAATGGTCAAGGACTTTCCTCGGATAACAGACATGGGGATTGCAACAAATAAATGGATCACCTTCGGCTATTAGCTTCAACGGGATCACCAAGTCAAGCCACATAGAGGTGGAAGTTCAGAACAGTCGATTGTGGAGAACTTTCAAAGCTCGATAAGATTGTAAGGAGACAACGCTGCTGAAATTCAAGGTTACATTAGGGGCACCGGTTACTCAAAGTAAAAGCTTTCTGATAACTTTTCTGTATGGAAGTGGATCTCTAGTTGATGATTTCTTTATGCCAATGGTATAAATAATTGAGCCCGGGAAATTAAAGCGGAGGAAAAACAATATCCTGCTCTAGAACTTTGTTATGAGCACCTCCTCCACATCCAGTGAGAAATAAAAACAGCATTATTTAGAAATTATTTTTTAATACTAACATTTATAACATATTTCTACTCAATTTCAACAATAGCTCCAACTTTTGACAGCGCTTCTTTCAGTTTTTCCGCCTCTTCCTTGGGGATATCTTCTTTCACCATTGTTGGTGCACTCTCTACAAACTTCTTTGCCTGAACCAAGTTCATTCCCTCCAGCAGGTTCTTTACTTCTTTTATCAAAGCAACTTTCTGTTTTTCATCATATTTTACTAGTTTTACTTTGAAGGATGTCTGGACTTTTTTGGGGGCAGCTTCTTCTTCATCTGCCTCCGCTTTCGCAGCGGGGCTAAACGCTGCGGGCATGAATGATGTTTCTGGTAAATTCAATTTCTTTTTTAACAGAGAACTTAACTCAGCCACCTCTATTAAATTCAGAGTTGCGATATCATTAACTATGTTTAAAAGTTTTGGATTTGCAGGCTTTTCCACTCCTTCAGGAACCGGTGCGGTAAGCTTTTCGGTTGCAGTTTCTGTTGCTACAGCATTCCTCAGCATCACACTGCTTGATATGTGACGCGCATTTTGTAATCTTCGTGCGATTATCCTTAAATTGTACATTTTAAGCCGGAAATTCTTTGCAAAAGCACACAACTCGTTGAAATTAGCAGAATTTTGGTTAGGTTATAGATTGCTGTCAAAAAAATCGACTTTTCTGCGCGTTGTACTAGATTACTGATGAGCATTCTAGTGCCGTGCATATAGGAACAAATCGATTAGGATGTTTTGACAGATAATTGACGCTTTTATCCCAGATTGACTTGTATTTGCTTTTGCGGAAGAAAATTGCGAATTTTGTGCATATAGGGAGTTCAAGTGCAACATAAAGGAAAGATGAGTTATCGTGGAATAGGGGGAGGGGGTTACCCTTACAGGAAATCAGAAATATCCGACAAAAGTGGATATTCAATGAACGCAGTACCTCCGCCCAGTACACTCAGTAGTAGTCGTCCTGCGGGCTTCAACAAAGGCCCAATTAACCAACCTGGGATATCGAAACACGGCTATTCGACAATGGACGCAATTTCTCAGTTTGCAAATTCATCACAGTATGCAGTTGGGAAACGGAAGTCACGTACAGAGGACGAGTACTTTGATGACGACGACGACGCCACACCAGATCTGGCATATATCCCTGCACCAGGAAGTCCCACTGCTAATCCAAATGTAACTATTTCTAGTGATTTTTAAGTTTTGGAACAATCTATGGTTTCATTGCTTTATCTGAAGAACAATAGAAAAGAGGAAAGCGACGACGAGGATGATCCTCTCGATGCTTTCATGGCTGGCATCGAGAAACAGGTCGAGAAAGAAAAGAAAGTTATGGAAAATCCGTCAACTACTCCAACTAAGGCGAATAAGGGCGTCCGAGGCGACATCGACGACGAGGACGATGAAGAGAGTTACTACCGGTAAGTTGAGGTCGTGCAGTGTGCTGGCTGTAATAGAGTATTTGTCCAGGTACATGGAAGAAAATCCCAATGCTGGTGTAGTGGAGGAAGGTTCTGATCAGGAGATTGAATACGATGAAGATGGAAATCCAATTGCGCCCCCAAAAAAGAAATATATTGATCCGTTGCCGGCAATAGACCACTCAGAAATAGAATACGAGCCATTCGAGAGGAATTTCTACACGCCGCACGAAGAAATCGCAAACTTGTCGAAGGCGCAGATCGATGACCTAAGGAAAACACTTGGGCTGAAAGTCACAGGACCCATTCCTCCAAATCCAGTTAGCAGTTTTGCTCACTTTGGCTTCGATGAGTCACTGATGAAGGCGATCCGAAAGTCAGAGTACACTCAACCCACCCCCATTCAAGCCCAAGCAATTCCAGCAGCCCTGAGTGGGCGCGACATTATTGGTATTGCTAAAACTGGCAGTGGAAAAACTGCCGCTTTTGTTTGGCCCATGCTGATACACATAATGGACCAGAAGGAACTGCAGGCCGGTGATGGTCCCATAGCTCTAATATTGGCGCCCACCAGAGAGTTGTCTATTCAAATCTATAACGAAGCTAAGCGATTTGGGAAAGTGTACAATATCCACGTGGTTTGCTGCTACGGTGGAGGATCGAAATGGGAACAAAGCAAAGCGTTGGAGCAGGGAGCGGAGATCGTTGTGGCCACTCCTGGCCGAATGATAGACATGGTCAAAATGAAAGCAACCAACCTACGGCGAGTGACTTATCTCGTTCTGGATGAAGCAGATCGCATGTTTAATATGGGATTTGGTGAGTTCCGAAGATTATTTCTGTTTAAAAAGTTATTTTTGTCTATGTCCCGACAGAACCACAGGTGAGGTCGATTTGTAATCATGTCCGCCCCGACCGGCAAACACTGCTCTTCTCCGCTACTTTTAAGAAGCGCATTGAAAAACTGGCAAGGGATGTTTTAACAGACCCAGTTCGCATTGTGCAGGGCGATCTGGGTGAAGCCAATCAAGACATTACGCAAAACGTGCTGGTCTTCGGTAACGCTCAGCACAAATGGAACTGGCTACTGTGTAAAATCGTTGAGCTCTTGTCGGAGGGCAGTGTACTGATCTTCGTGACGAAGAAACTCGATGCTGAGCAGGTGGCGAACAATTTAAAACTCAAAGAGTTTGACTGTGTCCTCTTGCACGGCGACATGGACCAAGCAGACCGAAACAAGGTGATCACGTGTTTTAAGCGCAAAGAATGCGATATAATGGTAGCTACTGATGTGGCAGCGCGAGGGCTGGACATCCCACACATCCGCACCGTGGTGAATTATGATATAGCAAGAGATATAGATACTCACACCCATCGGATTGGCCGAACTGGCCGTGCAGGAGAGAAAGGTACCGCATACACACTGGTTATAGATAAGGACAAGGAGTTTGCTGGACATTTGGTGAGAAATTTGGAAGGTGCCAACCAGGAAGTGCCAGACGCTCTCATGGATCTGGCGATGCAAAGTTCTTGGTTCAGGAAATCACGATTCAAGAGCGGAAAGGGGAAGAAACTGAATGTTGGTGGTGCTGGTCTTGGGTACCGAGAGAGGCCGGGATTAGGTTGTAAGGGGAGTAGTGGGAGCGGTAGTAGTGGTGAGAGTGGTGCAGTGAAAAAAGTAGCTGGAAGTTTTACCAATTCTTCAACAACCCAATCGGGGCCCGCGACAGACAGATACGCAGCAATGCGGGAGGCATTTAGAAGTCAGTATACTTCACAGGTATGCCTTTTCGGTTTTGTTTGTCAAATCAGATATAATTTTTGTTATTCAAGTTTCGAGCATCTACAGATCGTACATGGGAAAAAACTGTTCCCGAAACGGGCGTTTTTGTGGCGCCCTCTTTACCAACAGGAGGCACCAAAAGTAATGATAATGGTGAACCGGCCAAAAAGAAAACTAGGAAGAGTCGTTGGGATTAGTAGAATTAAGTTAATGCGAATGTTTGTTAGAATATTTGGAAATAAATCGATTGACAAAGACAATAAGTAGTTTCGAATTTAGCGAGTGTAGGGGGGATGGAGTATTCACTGTAAGTATGAGGTTTTAATTATCTGTTCCAGATTTTGTTAAAAGAGCTCTGTGATAATAATAATGTCATTATTCACTGATTCAGTTAACAGTTCAATCCAAAGCTTATCAAGTTAACTAAAGACTGGGGTAATGAGGAGAGTTGTCTACCCAGCTGACATTTACATTAATTTAAGAAAACTAATTCTGATATGTTTTTTCAAAATCAGAGGTGTATTTTAGAAGCGAATATATTTTCAAACTAAAATTTAAAGTGCTCAGAATTTGGTTTTGCTCTTGTGGAGGACAATTCTCCGAGACTCGAAAAGTCAATTGTGGAACTTAGTCTGCATTTAGTACATTTTTCGGAGTTGCGGAAATATTTAATGTCAAATAACTGTCAGTGGTCGTTTCGAAGTTTTGTGTATATTTTGTAAGATTTTTTGTATGTCCATCTTTTTTAAAAATGTCAGAAATCAAGAAGCGTGAATTGTCGGATGCAGAAAAAGCACGCATAGAAAGAAATCGCCAAAAAGCATTACATTTACGGCAATCAAAGCTTGTGTCCCACCCTTATGCAAAACTGTAAACAGGATATTTACTGGTTTTCGGCTTGATAAAATTTAAAATTTTTAGGGATAAAAATGCTGCAGATAAAACAATTATTAAGGTTCAAGGAACGAAATTCATTGATAGTGGCGGTGGTTTCTTAATTGAAGAATCTATTGTGAAAGAACCAGGAACTTCTGGCAGGGATCCCAAAGTTGATAGCCTGCCTCCTCTGGTGGAAGAGGAGGCTGTAACATTTCCAATTACATACAAGGAATGCCTGGACTGTGGGGATAAATTTGTGGATTCATATTTGCTCGTCAATTTTGGTTACGAAGTTTGCGATAAATGTCGAGATCCAGATGATAAACACTCCTTGATTACCAGGACAGAGGCAAAGCAAGACTATCTTCTTAAAGATTGTGATTTGGACAAAAGGGAACCGCCTCTAAAGTATATCACCCGTAAAAATCCTCATCACATTCGCTGGGGAGAAATGAAACTATACCTTCATTTACAGGTGGGTTTTAATCTCGTTGGTAAGAAAATTTCTGGTTTTTTCGTGTTTAAATCTCGTCATTAGGGGCTTTTGTCGCAGATGATTGGATTTCGAATCACCATTTATCTTTCAATTATAAAATTTGTTAGTGTAAATGACAAATTCGTGGAATAGGTACCTGCCCTGCGAGGATCTACTACCAATCTCTCCACAACAATAGCGTTTTTAACAGTTTTGATTGTTAGCTTATAAAAGACTACAACACCTCTTGGCTAATATTGATAAGAACTTTACAAATTCCAGGTCGAGAAAAGGGCACTCGAGGTATGGGGAAGTGAAGAAGAGCTGCGTAAGCAAATTGAAGAGCGTCAAGAAAAACGAGAAGTGTCGAAAATCAAGAAGTACAACAAAAAGCTCAGGCAGCTTCGAATGGACGTCAGAAGCAGTTTGTACGACAAGACTAAGTCGGCAAGTCACACGCACGAATTTGGTCCAGAGACGTACAACGAGGATGACGACACCTACACCCATTCCTGCCTCACTTGCCAGTATTCAGAAACATTCGAGAAGATGTAGGCAACAAGAGCTCCGGAAGGATCCCTCCGCCGAAAGCATATAGGCAGATTGCCGTTAGTTACAAAACAATACTTTGTCCACCTTTATTTTTAAAACTATGAAAAGTAATAAGCCAATAATTAAATCATTTCAACATGTCCAGGTCGTGTCCTCTTCTCCTATTCTCCAGATGCGCCTTCACGATAGCAATGAATTGCGGCCTTTTAAGCATAGAGTAGCCGGTCACAAGCAGTTGGTTAATCACTTCGTGCAACTCTGGTACCCCACTACAAAACAAATCAATACCGAGTTCAACTGCGGTCCCGAAGTCGCATTCATCCACAGCTAAAGAAAATTCCCAAAGGTCAGGGAAATACACGTGAAATTTATGACTCACCTATGTTAGCCGCGGTAATAATAGGCTGAAGCTCCTCCATGGCTGCTGCTATGATTTTCTTTTCCCCCTGTGCATGCCCGATTTTTGCTATGATCGACTTCAGTTTGGCATCGCTTTCGACTAAGTTCCGGTAACCAACTTGGGTTTTCCTCTCCAACGGAACAACAAGTCCAGCCTTATGGAATGTCTTGCAAACAACCTTGGGATTGCGAGCTTTTTTCAGTTTCTCAAGGTTGTCCAGGGGTATACTCTTGTCCTCGGCGAATTTTTGAATGCGCTTCTTCATGGTATTGATGTCCCCCCGATTGAATGGAGTGAAGACAACATCTGTTTCCAGAAAGTATCTGTGGACGCAAAACCATTAAAAACCCAATAATTCTTGTTGTGTACTCACTGCACAGCCTGGAAACAATTGCCGGCGATAAAATCGAATTCAGATCCTTTCTTCGAGTCGTTGCGAGCAACCAAAACGTTTTCCTTGTCTTTGGGATCGTCGCGCCAATATCCATAGTGAACTTCAGTGCCGCCCATCACAAACACGGTTTGAAACTCTGGAGGATCATAGTAAAATCTCCAGTGCCGTAAATAATCCCCAGGTTCACGTATTTCTGCATCGTGAAATTTGCCAGCCAAGTAGTCGAATGGACCCACCAATTTTAACCCAAACTTCTCGAAAACAGTCTCGGGCTTTTGATCTTTTTTGGCCACACTTTCACAAAACTCCCAAAATTTAAAGAAATCTGGTGGCATCTCGACCAGGAATTTGTGGCGAATGAAATCTGGCGTCTTCAGTAAATCTTGATATTCTGCTTTCTTGGAATAACGAACCCTTCTTTGAAAAACTTCGAAATAGTTACTTTTGGACAGATTTCTCATTACCTCTTTGTATTCCTTCGTTATATCCATTTCCTTCCTTTCGGCTTTCTCACGCAACCTTTCCTGATTGCTGGAGCTGTCCCTATTTTCGGTAGATTTACCTTCCTCGGCACCATCACCATTCTCCTCCTGGGGTGGAGACTGATTACCACTTTGTTTTGGGCTTGGTGATTTTCCTCTCCTCCCATCACTACCTCCTGGCTTGGGACTTACACTACTTTGCCTTTTCGGTGACCCAGAAACTGGAGATTTGGATTTTCCTCGTTTCTGAGGAGATCTACTGCGAGATCTAGTTTCCTTCTTTTGAGGCGATTTACTTCGGGATCTACAACCCTGTCTCTCTATATTTAAATGTGGTGAAGGGCTTTTTCTGGGTGACTTCTTTTGCCGCTTAGCATCTTTTGCAGATTCTTCCCCCGGTGATGGACTTCTTTTCTGGGTACTTTCGGGTACTTGCAATTTCGCTTTACCCTTCCAGGGGTGATTATATTTTTCCAAGTGGGCTGGGTTTTTCTGATAGCACTTTTCTCCATATTTGCAATCGACTTTCTTTGGATCGGACATCGTAAATGTATTTTAATTAATTTTTACACAACTCCCGCCTGCGACTAATATCAACAAGATTTCAACATAACCTCACTTATTACTTTAAAATTTCCGAATTCTTGCTGGGGTAGTATTCCCTGTGGAATGTGGAACTTGTTTGATATTAAATATATCTTTTAAAATTATTTCTTTTTGATTAAATGTAAAACTTTCAAAATCGCTAATTTACATATCTTCTAAATTTCACTTTTACTTTTTTATATCACTAATTTGACTTGTACAAATTTCCAAGGAGGTTCTCTGATGAAATTGTTTGAATATTTGTTATTTTAGAGACTCGAAAATTAGTCCGTTAATCCGTGCGGTTCCAAAGTCATTTTATTTGATTTCTTCTTATTATCAGCCCACATTTTTATTTGGAGGATATATATAAAATTCTTTAACAATTGTAGGAGGCGGCAATTTTAAAAAACGGTATCGACTCAGCTGCCATTTCAGGCGACTTTGGAAAAATTGCTTGAGTATGTTTTGAGGGTATTAAGCTGGAAAACCTGTTTCTTGGGAAACGAAACTTGGTGATTCGTAAAGGAAAAGATAGCGAGATCGCTTCATCATTATGGTATGAGTTGTTCCCGATATTCCTGTGGAACTCTTTTTATGTTGTGCATGGCGTACTTGTACGTAATTGGGAAGCTGCTAACTGCAAATAAAACCATATGCAAATATTTGGTTGTTCCCAGTGCAAAGGTGCCTGAAGTTCTACAAGTGTTATACAATGCAGTTAGTGGTGAACATCTGGGTGTCAACAAAACACCCGCTAAAATAAGACAAAGATTCTACCGGTTTCATATTAGAGATGTTGAAAGAAGAAATGAAACAATACAAGATGGCAGTACCCTTCGAAAGAGTTGCGGTGGATATTTCTGGATCATTTTCACGTCGATAGCCGAGTAGGCTGAGGCGCAACTCTGCAGATGTGCTCCTCTGTTTGGATTCAATTTCTGTAGAGGGCAGGGTGATTTAACTGGGTATCAGGTAACTGGGTGGTTGAGGTAATTCTTTTGACTTCCGAAGCCACTGGGATGTTGCATCACAAGGTTGTCGTCTGAGCTTAGGCAATACCTTAAGAAAAAGAAATCGATACATAATGGCCGTTAGAGACTACTTCAGTCAATGAACGCAATTCTCAATCAGGAGGCCACAACTGTTGCCGAATGGCTTCTGGCGAATTGGGTCAGCAGTTTTTGCGTTCCTCATGAACTTCATTCAGATCAAGGGTGATTAAGAGTTTTCTATTTAGCAGTCGGAGTGAGAGTTGCTAAGTATTCGTAAGACAAGATCCACATCTCCGTTCATAATCTGAAGGAATGGTGAAACGATTCAATCAATTTCTCAACAAACATCTTTTGAAAGTGATTGACGACAATTAGAAGTATAGCGAGCGTTTTATGCCAATATGAGGTTTAGTTGCAAGAAGACATCAAAGTTAGACGCCCCAGAGAATTTTAAATATTTTCAATTCAATAATTTGATCCTTACTTGGAGTTATCTAGTGGTGATTGGCGCTTGACTCTTGATGCATCTTTTATTTGAACAAATATGGATATTTTATTTAGATCCTTGTTATAACATTAATATTCAACTTGATTTGTTGTAAATACATGTGCTTGAAATTTTCAGTGCAAGGTGAAGAATATAATTGACTATAAAGCTTTCAGCTCATTTCCTATCGCTCATAGCGATGAGGAACATGAAATAGGACAAGGATGTGCTCATAGCCTGTAAAATAATACGAGAATCGTAAGAATGCTATTTATTGTAAAACAGTTTATACGAACCCTTTCAATGCTTATAAGCGAGACTTTTATAAATTTCAGCCCAGTCAATTCCAGAGGCTTTTGGGATCTGTAGATAGCAAAGCAGAGATCCTTCATTAATTCTGTATTTATTTTTGCGTTTCCATCTGCGAGTAGATTTTCCCAATTGGACATATAGTACTTGTTACTCAGCTCCTCGCTCTGTACAGTAAATGAATTATAAGGAAAAGATTGGAAATTAAAATTTTTACCGCATTGGTAAGTTTTTGACCACTGTAGCCTAGAACAAAAAGTTCCGTTGCAGTAGATATCAGCCAAAGAAAGTATTGCACTGTTCCGGGAGTAAAACCAAACTTTGGGAGTAGAAATTAGTTTTATGTGTTAAGAGTACAACTTCAGGAAGACTTACTGTTGCGAGTTGAAAGGCAATCACACACAAGAGGAAGGTATCAACCGTTACAATGACAAAAAGCGCTATAGAGAAAAAGTTCTCAAGATCTTCAGCAAAACTGCAAAAAAATACCTGAAAATATTGAATTGAAAGCTGTGTGCATAACCTACCAATCAAGTTCTTGGTGCTGTTTTAGGATAGATTGCAATCCTTTTGCAAAATTAAGATGGACTTTTCTTCCTGCGGACAAATGTTTTTCCTTTTCATTCCTTGCAGCTTTAGTAGCCACTAAATATAGAGAATCCAGCTTTGCTTGCAACATTTCGTATCTGATTGCTGAGTGGGATAGCATCAAGGAAATCATGTAATCTTCGCCAATCATTAAACAAATGCAGGACATTCCAACCCAAAACGTAAATATTGTAGTGACAGCATATGCTACTGGTTCTTCGGCATTATACAAAAATCTCATCCGGTACAAAAATGGCTTATTTTCGGAATATGGATTGATCATGACAGCAATGATAGGACCACACAGAATTATAGTTGCGGGGGTTATGTAGATGTATGATAGGAACAAAGTTGGGTACAAGTATTTTTTGAGTTTCCTCTCTTGCTGACTATCTGTACCCCTGAAATGTAATATGAATTTATTGTGGTTTGTATTATTTAATATAGGGCAATGCAATGGAAAGAACTAAATCCGCTACTTGTGTGGGAAATTCAAGAGATTGCCATGTGGATTAGGTGAAATTTTGGCAAAATCACAAGATTTTGTGGAGTTGGAAATAAGGTATAGGAATACTTAAATTGCCAAGTCGACGTGAACTATAATACCTATGCGAAAATTAAGGCGACTCCCGGCTCCCAAGTTTGGTGCTCAGAATATCTCGCTAGAACGAAAGTCTTTCAGATCTTGGATCTAATGGACATAATAATAATATAATATTCTTAGATTTTAGTACAGTTTTCTACCTGTGGAATTTTCGTAGAGCTTTTGAAATATTAAATCTACTTTCACTCTATTAATACACGCTTTGAATACTGTTTTCTTTACGTATTGCATTTACAAATCTCAATTTTCCATCAAGACTGAATTTTAGGACTCTTTTAATATAGAGAGCAAGTGTTTGAGCTCATGGTAAAATTATTGGCAAGTGATATCAGGGTATACAATATTTAAAAGAAGTCTTCAGCAAAGTTCAGTGTTTATCCTTGGCAAGCAGAAAATTTTTAACACTTAAATAAATAATAATTTAAGATCTTTGCAAGTATTTATATATAAATCTTTAGATCTAAAGTTCCTTAAAGAGATTTTTGTGGATACCAAATAACTTAAAACTTTAGAACTAGGCTTTTATTTAATACGTACTTAACTAGAAAAATGTCCCTGTAGAATTTCTCAAGCAATTTTCTCAAGGTTTTTGATCGAACATTCAAAAGAATAATTCGAAAGAAGTACTCCGTACCGACCAATGTTGTGCAAAGACATTCTGTAACCAGAGTTATATCACTTCGGTGATCATAAATAAAGCAATATTCAGCAAAAACTGTTATCACGAAGGAAATTAGCAGAGCTAACAGAAGGATATTTCTGCATGCTGCAAACAAAGGATGAGCACCCTCTTTTACTGGCCAACAACAACTTATTCTATATGCGAGTATTTGCCACGGCAATTTCACTTTTTCACCATTTCCATATTTTGGCTGAAACATTTTCGAGTAAGATTGACCGAACCAATATTGAAGAAAAGAGAAAATGACTGAAGTCGAAAGAAAGAAAGACTCTTTTATATTTGCAGTTCACTGCAATTATTCATTCAATTTTCCTATTAGTAATTATGGGAAAGGGATGAAGGGTTCGTGCTTTGTTGAATATTAATGAAATGTGGTCAGAGTTTTTGTGAGAAATTCCGGATGTTTAACCGCAATTAATAGAAAGGGTTCAATATGAATAATTCATCAGAAATCTGTTAATCCCTTTATTGTAAATTTCATTTTTTTATTATTAATAAATTAAATATCTCATCAAATTAATTAAAGATCCGTAAAAAAGTTTTCTTTTATTTTTTTCAATCCTTTGCACAGATAACTTAAGTCAATAGGAGTCGTTTTAATATTATTACATAATTTATTAAATCAAACCAATCTTTAGAAAATAATCAATAAGGGCATTCACTGCCTGTGCTTGTTGCATATGGGGGAAGGAAAAGGAGGCAAAAAGGGGGAGAATATAAAAAATACATAAATGAATAATGAAAACAAAGAAAGCGGGGAGAGAAAGGAAAGAACTGGTAGCTTGGGTCTACGCGTTTACCTGCAGATGTTGGGGAGAGTTCGGTGGTGTTGACTCCCCCCTCTGGACTGATGCATCCCGGTGTCCCAGATGTTCTCAGGGTGCTCTATTAATATGCTGAAAAGGGGAGAAAGAAAACTAGTGGAGGCCCTTAATTTATTATGAGAGCTCTCCCCGGCGTTGAACCCCCCTGTAAGAGAGAGAACGGGAGGAAGGAGAGAGAGCAAAGAAAGATTACTTCCCTTCCATTTTCGTGTTTATTCCATCAACAATTGACATTTCGTTTTCGTAAAAAGTACAAAAAATCTAAAGACCTGCATAAGAATTACTGTCATGGGAGGTATTAATCCTCACTTCTCCATATAATGATATGTAATCCTATTTCAACCTATTTAATAGTCTATCCACTTATCCCATATCTATGTTTTCATCATTACAATCTCACTGAACGCAGTATGTAAATAATAAAAAAAAGATTGCCAAGAACTTGCTTAATTATTAGGGAAAGGAACAATGAACTCTTACTTAAAACTTAAAACAACCCTTACTGGAAATATAAAAGATATACTACGGTTACAATTCACCAGCTCACTGACAATGACTAAAAAATCCAAAACGAAAATATCTAAATGTGCCCTGAAAGGCGAACATATAGGGAACTCGATTCATTTTATGATACTCAATAAGAATATCCCCGAAAATTTGCCAAATATCCCTCCGTCAACGAAGTTGTGGACAAGAGTGCATCCCCTTTGATCTCGGCGTTGCAAAGATAAACGTAGTTACAAACTGAACGAACACACTACCCTTCCTACGACCTTGTACATCTAACGTAGTATAGAATGCGGACTGAAAATCTTAATGCGGGAGACTAAGTTATATACAGAAGAAACCTACCTTACTACAAAAACAAGCATGTTGCAAGCAACTCCTTGACGGCCTCGAACTCTCTGATGACTCGACCGGGGACCTATCTATCCAAGTCTTGAATCCGCGAAAGATCTATTCCTTCAATTCGCTTACGTGGACTTTGTTAACTTCCTTCGTTAACGCCAACAGGATGCTAGCATCAAACTCGGAGAGAAGTTTCATATTTCAACCACCTTTGGGCATTTGGCGCTAGATGTACAGCTCTCTACCCGGTCACAATTAAACACAAATCTCGTCCAGGGAAGTACTCAGGCACTGCGGAATGGGTATTGCACAAAATATCACTAATTCTAGGATCACCAACTGTGAATCACCGCCCCAACCTCATCCTTCCATTCGCTACGTTAATTATGTGGTTTGCAGGAGTAGTTCTATGCTTGGTTTTATTATGCCTTGGTCCAGGGAGTTCTCTGACCGTCAGGTCTCTTTGACACTATACAACTCGTTCGTCAAGCCACTGTTTGAATATGCATCTCAGGTGTGGAATCTTTTCTACGCCGTGCGTACGACCGTGTCGAGTCGGTTCAGCGCGTGTTCATAAGAATTGCGCTTCGGAATTTGCCTTGGGATGACCCTGTGATACTTCCACCTTATTGTGAGCAACTTAAACTTATTGACATGGTTTTGCTGGAGGAGGGTCGCAATATGGCCGATATAGTTTTTATTCACCAGCTCTTAAATGGTAATATTGATTCCGCGGAGCTTCGGAGTAGGGTTTCTTTCAGATCTAGTGGCCGCTGCTTGAGAGGTGTCCCGTCAGCATATTAACTAACTATGGTAAGCATGAGCATATTAACCGCATGTGTATGGCGGTTAATCGCATTGGGTAACACTTTGACCTGGATGTGCCCAAGGATATACTTAAGTATGGTCTTCGTATGTTTTTGTGACCCTTTGGCTAGTATTAACATTGGTACATTTTGGTTGTCCTTGTTCCTTTGTTGGTTTGATCCTGTTATCAGTGTTTGCGTGATAACATTGTTAACTAATTCCCTTTTTTGACTGTACTATCTGTTTGGTTGACTTTACTAACAATTGCTTGTCTGCGTGCTTGTCGAGGAGCCAAATCTTAACACATTTCTTTGAAATTGGGGAGATGGGTAAATGTTTCTTGACTCCACGCTGAAAAGTGCGCCTTCTGGGTGAGAAGGGAAACTCATTATTATTTAATACAAAAAGTGAATACCCTTTCTTCATATTTTGCTTGGCCAAAACCGCTGGTATATATCTCGCAAGACATGATGAAGCAGATGTTGCAATTCACACATATAAACTATTTTTTATAAACGTTACCTCACACATGTGCAAATTCTACTTAAAAGTGATTGACGACAATTAGAAGTACAGCGAGCGTCATATGCCAATATTTTCGATGCCCTAACGAACACTGCTACAGTTCTGATCCTTTTAAAAGTATGTTTGGTTGCAAAAAGACATCAAAGTTGGACACCGCAGAGCATTTTAAATATTTTCAATTCAATAATTTGATCCTTATTTGGAGTTATCTAGTGGTGATTGGCGCTTGACTCTTGATGCACCTTTTATTTGAACAAATATGGGTTACACTCATGGATGCTTTATTTAGATCCTTGTTATACCAAACATTAATATTCAACTTGATTTGTTGTGAATGCATGTGCATGAAATTTTCTGTGCACGTGTAGAAAACATAATTGACTATAAAGCTTCAACTCATTTTCTATCCCTTATAGTGATGAGAAACATGAAATAAGACAAGGATGTGCTCATAGCCTGTAAAATAATACGAGAATCGTAAGAATGCTATTTACTGTAAAACAGTTTATACGAACCCTTTCAATGCTTATAAGCGAGAGTTTTATAAATTTCAGCCCAGTCAATTCCAGAGGCTTTTGGGATCTGTAGATAGCAAAGCTGAGATCCTTCATCAATGCTATATTTATTTTTGCATTTCCATCTGAGAGTAGATTTTCCCAATTGGACATATAGTATTTGTTGCTCAGCTCCTCGCTCTGTAGAGTAAATGAATTAGACACAAAAGATTGGAAATTATAGAATCTTTACCGCATCGGTTAGTTTCTGACCACTGTTGCCTATAGCAAGAAGTTCCGTTGCAGTAGATATCACCCAGAGCAAATATTGCACAGTTCCGGCAGTGAAACCAAACTTTGGGAATTAAAATTATATTTATGTTTTAAAAAGTTCAAGACTTACTGTTGCGAGTTGAAAGGCAATCACACACAAGAGGAAGGTATCAATCGTTATAATGACAAAAAGCGCTATAGAGAAAAAGTTCTCAAGATCTTCAGCAAAACTGCAAAGAGAAACTTAAGAGTATGGAAAGCTGTGTGTACAACGGTACAACTTACCAATCAAGTTCCTGCTGCTGTTTTAGGATAGATTGCAATTCGTTTACAAAATTTAGATGAGCTTTTCCTGTTACAGACAAATGTTTTTCCTTTTCATTCCTTGCAGTTTTAGTAGCCACTAAACATAGAGAATCCAGCTTTGCTTGCAACATTTCGTATCTGATTGCTGAGTGGGATAGCATCAAGGAAATCATGTAATCTTCGCCAACGATTAAAGAAATGCAGGACATTCCAACCCAAAACGTAAATACTGTAGTGACAGCATATGCTGCTGGTTCTTGGGCATCATACAAAAATCTCATCCGGTAGAAAAATGGCTTATTATCGGAATGTGGATTGATCATGACAGCAATGATAGGACCAACCAGAATTATAGTTGCTGTGGATGCGTAGATGTATGATAGAAACAAGATTGGGTACAGGTACCTTTGGAGCTTCCTCTCTTGCTGACTATCTGTACCCCTGAAATTTGAGATGAATTTATTGTGGTTTGTATTTAAATATAGGGCAATGCAATGGAAAGAACTAAATCTTTATTG
>QYTT01079099.1:0-31194 GCA_006980735.1 Dasypogon diadema | reverse complement strand
CTCCCGAATCTCAACATATAGCGCGTTCGCAACTGATCTGTAAGACACTTATGGATTTTACCAAATGCGTTAACCTTGCATGAGACTAAACCATTCCTCGAACCAATGGTATCGAGAATCTGTGTATCTTCGGGCTGGATAAAGTTGACTGTCAAGATGAATTACAGATGGTCTCAGGGATTTTTATTATCGAAAATTAACGTTTATTTCGAAACAAAGTGATAAGTACATGTTATTCAGAGTACTGTCCATTGATAGCTCGTCTTTTAAAGTTATCCATGAATCCATTTTTTTTATATCTTCCGAAAAACTGAAGTGATGGTCAAAAGGATGGTTCTGGATCGAAGTAAGTGGAAATCAGAAGGAAAAATGTCTGGTGAATATGGAGGTCCCCAATAATGGTTTCACCAAATTTTACCTTCGCTATTATTATGTCTCTCTCAAATGAAAGGAAGAGATGACATTCACACGATACTACAATAAAATTTAGTAGGTGCAGGGCGGAGGGTGTTCAAAAGTTCAGATATCTCGGAAACTAGACAAGATCGGTATGTGTTTGGTCTCAAATGAAAGGAAGATGGATTCCCAACAATGTAGTACTATAAAATTTAGTAGATACATAGTGAGCGGATGTTCGAATACGCAATTCAAAGGTAAGTAGGCAAATATCACGGGAACTAGAGGAGATCGCCATGAAGGAGACTATGTGTTCAATGCAACAATGCAAATAAGCTACTTTATCAGGTTCCCTCTCATCTGTCAATTCAATTTTGAACGCTCCCTCGCCCTGTAACTGCTACAGTTTATTATGTTACTACGTAGGGAATGCATCTCCCTTTCATATAAAGCCAAAAACATACTGATATGTTATCTAGTTACCAAGATATCAGCCCTTTCACCTTTCAATTGCGTTTCTCTCGCCCTGCAAATACTACACTCCAGGCCAAACGTGTACTGATATCCTGTCTAAAAACTTTTTCTACTACTCTTCTTTTGACTTTAGAACTTTCGAAAAAAGCCTAAGAGGATAAAAACATAGGTATAAAAATGATGCGGGAACTCCACGCAAGAAAAATATCACGAGTTGTAACTCATCAGGAGCTTCTAATTCTAAATAATTTTGTCGTTTCATTTGATATTCTTACCCCTAGTATGCAAAAATTGCCTAGAAAAGTGCTAACAATCTTTGCTGAAAAATTCCAGAAACATTAGAGGCCTCCAAGCGATGTTAGTAGGGCTAGAATACAAAAAGTGATGATAAGAGCAAAATAAAAGAAAAAAGCAACGAAAGCGATAGTTTCAGGGAAATAAAGTCAGATAAAGCTACTTAGTTCCCCTATGTAATAGAAAATGCCTGTATATATTAAACAAAATTCAAAGAACCCACACTTGGATACAAAACGAAACGAAATGCCGGCTGAGAAATTCAATGTTGTAGCAGCACTGCTTTCACGAACATAACCGTCCCAATTTTCCAACTTTATTCCTCAAAATGCACTCAACTAAATTATCTACTCTATCTTTTCCCTGTTTCCATTTTTGGTCCAAGCAACAGTTTTATTAAAAGAGGCATCCCCCGAGCTTTGGTTTTGTCGTAAAGTATAAGGAAAAAGGTAAAGGACACCTATAAAACTCAGTTCCCATACAGATGTTGAAAGGTAGAAACTGAATCGCAATCTATCTCATACATTTTTTCAAATACTATCCTAACCGCTATTCCCCACGTTAACTTTGATGGCAAAATGTAAAAAATTTAATACTCCCTCTTTAATTTTAAATCCATAGAGGCACGACATCAATGCATGAACGTATTTTACTACCAATGTCTAAAGTGCAGCAAAACTCCATAGAAAGCCATTTAGAAAATTACGTTATCGCATTCCTGGAATAAACATTTTTATGGTGAAATTCTCATGACTGTTTGTCCTGTTGACTTGATTTAGGTCAGATACTCTGCAAGCCTTGAACTTTAAACTGAGGTAAACACAAAGTTTGACACCTATCGCATCCATTTCCAATGCAACACCACCACGCAAATTCCATAAAATGATTTTTATATCACCGTAAAAGTAATAACGAGAAAGTCATTACATGAAACATAGTTCTACTATTCGCCTTCCCATTAAAGGACATGTCAGATGATAGTCAAAGACCACACATGCAAGCATCCTTAAAGGGACATAAAATTTTACGGCGAGAAGCGTCTGAACTGGCAGTGCCTCGTACCAGGTATATCGTGAGAAATCGCGCTGCAGCAGTTATATTCTATTAAGGAAGATAATAACGTAGACATGTACAGCCAGGAGTACAGCACGATGACACCCTTTTACCTCCCTTTGCACGGATCGTTAAATGAAATTCCACTGGCACGCTACCGACCAACCGCTCAGTTTTACTTGTTTATAGTCCTGCCATATTTTAAATATACAAAAAATAAATAAATAAAAAAAATAAGCGAGGACATAAAAAATTTCTAGTTAAAGTAAAATTCGGTACGAACGATTTATTTCTGGTGACTGATCTCCATACAACTTATCCGGCACTGATGACAACGATCTTGAGAAAAATGATGAGGTAGGAGTCGTTAGCTATTTTCAGATTTTCTACGTAACCGCCGAATTTTTCCTAAATTTTTGAGAACTTTCGCACTTTCACGATTATCTAATTAGCACACAGAACAAACTGATAGATTCCTTTCTAGACAAACCGACTGCGAATGAGGCTTCGTTTTTTTGCCCAATCACTTTAGCGCCCTGTTATGATCGTAGAAATTAACACTTCAATAATTAAAGGTAGATTACTAGAAAAGGTGAACCCATAGTGGCTTGATTAGATATGAAAACTTGGACGTATCGAAAGTCGAGTGGTAAAGTCGCGGAAACCGATGTGGATATTTAGGCACCAGAAAAACAGCACCGTTGACGTCTATTGAGCGTCGCGGCGTTTAACCAACTGAAAGCTAACATAACTGGTATCCAAACTCTAAAGTTAACCAAACCAAACAAAACACAACTTTTGAAGGAATTCTTGATGGCGCAAAACTGAAAAGTCCCCGCACGAAAAGTTTCACTTTTCGCTTTTATAGGATTGATTGCTGTTTCGCACAGTTTTCCACGTAGAACACGTTAAACTGCACAAGCTTTCCTGTGCTTCTGAGGGAAAACTGAGAGAAAATTTAAGCTCACTTTGCTTAATTTTAATTTTCCAAGTGTTGCCACATTATTTTATCGTAGCTTTTTTGAAAATTACCAGTTTTTCTTCCGTACTACCAAAGCACCACATCACAATCAATTTCCGGTCTAGTTCAAAATTAGAAGTAAAATCCTTGAGATTATTTTGTAACTTCCTCGAAAAAGTTTAATTTTTGTTTTTAAAAATGGAAGACGCCCATTCGATGTGTTGAAACTAATCTAACTACTAGAATTTCGATACCACAAGTATTAGCGTACACTATTGCAATAATTAAGCGGGTCCGGAGTCCGCAATGTTGTGCTAATTTTTGTTTTCCATCGGAGTACAACTACTTGTATTTTGATTTGAAAATGTTGAAAATCTCTTTTCGACATCATCTTTATTTCATATTTGTGAATTGTTTCCCCTGAGAAATGACTCCAAACTGCAAAACAAATTAAAGTCATCTGGAACGATGTCTTGGGAATATGCTGAACGAGGCATAATTTCCCAGTGGAACTCCTTGAGGTTTTCTTTGGTTGCCCTACTACAATATGCCCGGGTATTATCACGATGAAAGAAAACTTGGTACTTTTGAAGTACTTCTTGTAATTTTGTTAGTTAACGACAGTACACAACTACTGTGATAGAATCAAAATAGATAACACCAGACATACCCGTCCAAAGTGAATCTTTAGCGGCTACATTGCACCTTTGAAAGTTGATTCTAAAGGGTTATTTTGCGCTTTCATCACTGTATAATGAGTATTTACGCGTAGATTTGCGTTGTTTACACTTCGAGGTAAACAATGCGTAGATAATGTAAACTATTGATAGATAACGTAAAGTTTTGGAAGATAAAGGCCCTATTTATGTGCTTACTATGTACCGCAGATGATTTAGCAAAGCTAAGAGGTTTCTTTGCACTAAATTATTCCATTATATGGCGTTAGTTGTGCAATTTTTCCATACAAAATATCACACTTTAACCGGACTTTATGTGTTTGCCGCACATATTTCTTAACAAAGCTCTCCTGAGCTTTGGCTACACCGTAAAAAAAAGAAATAGAACTAAATCGGAAAATGGTTATGCTAAATGCATATTTAGCACAGTTTACTATTTTAGTTCAGACAAATTTTATGCTTATAAAAATGGCTATTATAAACAACGCAAGACTTGATAAATCTATCATTTTTCTCTGATTGTATTGTGGTCTTAAAAATACAGAAAATTAAATGAATAGAAAGGCTGGATAACTGGATAAAGAAGCTCATGAACTGGACCAAAATTTAGATGCACACATCTATTGTAAAAGACTTTTCAATTTAACACGTTGACTGATGATGAGCTGTAATATCAATATTGTTTTAAGTTCAGTACGTCAATATAAAATAAACGATAAGACTGTATAGATAGATGTATTTTAGTTAGTTTGCAGTAATAAATTACAATACAACTAAAAAGAGTCCCTTGCGTGTGTAGGGGTCATGGACCATAAAAGTTCAGCAACATGTTAAAATCAGCCTTAAATATCCCAAATTTTGTAGATTTCACCGCAGTTGATCGCATATTTAGTAATTTATTCGAAACAGATGGCTTAGGTTTTCTATATTACTTCCCACAAGTGTCAGACATTTCGAAACTCTCATTGAGTAATAAAAGGGCATGAAAAATTTCTCAAATCTACAGACGAAAAAAAGAACGATATACACTCAAAATTTTGTACACTTTTGTAATTGCCACTTTTTATAAGAATACATACTAAAAAAAACTTAACCTATTATTTTTGAACCCATGCGGAAATAAATAACAGGCTAATGGAAGCAAATTCTTTCAAGTCGTTAGTCCGGGATTATAACAGACCAAGAACTACAAGAATATTAGACTTTGAATAAAAGGTATTAAATCATGTTAAAGAAAATGCTTCTTCAGAGGTGAGGCTGGTTTTACAAAAGATTGTGTTATCAATTTTCACAACTTACATCTATGGTGAGAATGAAATGCTTATACTTTTATTCAGTCTATAGATCTGTAAAAGTTTCAAATAAACGTGTGGGCATAAAATGTGAATTTTTAAACAGATCATATCCTGGAGAATAGCACAATTATAACTACATTTTAAATTCGCATATAAAATCTTTTGGTCTGTGTATAAGAATCCCCAGTTCTCCTTTTGGTCACATTGTTAGGCCCGTGGAGAATAGAGAGCGACCTAGTAATTACCTGAAAAAAAGAAATCAAGATTTGAGATATAAATTTTGAGCAGTATAATTCTTACAGTTAACCGTTTGAGATTTCATAATCATCCAATAAAATGTATATGTATTATGTATAACTTACGTTGTATTTTTTAAAAGTGCTACAACGAAAAATTTCCTTAAAATGAATCTACAATCAACATGCCATGTTCCTCGAAAGCAAACAAATGGAACAAGCCTAATTCATTTCGAAAATAGCAAAATTGAATTAAATTGAATAAGTTATGAAAGCAAAGCAAACGTTTACTGGGAATTCGTATTTGTACAAACTCTCAGAATCAATAAAAAATGTACACCTGGGAAAACTCAATAACTAAAAATTTCGAATAATGTTGATTAATAAATCTAATGACTTTTCCTTCATGCATTCATATATGAAGGAAAAATTCAATAATTATTATAGGTATTATAGGTACGCCGGTGGACGAGCGGGCTGAGGAGCACGTTTACAGATTTTCTCCTCTGTTGGCCAACGCGTATGCAACAGCTTTAATACATGAGTTCGTCAGCAGCTTTTCTGCCTGGGATGATGCCAATCTTGTGCTGTCTAAAACTTCACTGTTCGATGGTTCCGGAGTACCAACAGCCGCATTGATACGCTTAGGATTTACCTTTTTGAAGAAGGTAACGCCATTCCTTTTAGCTGACTTGACTCCGCAGCAAGATCTTATTTCAGAGGCCTGAAAATACCGCCACTTGTAGAGATGGAGTCTTCAATCATATAAGGATTAAGGTCGAATCCTACTCATTTCACCTCGGAAGCGTTAGAACGCGATTCCTTTGAGCATTCTTCTGCGGATTTTTGTAAAATGGCTTCGTCGTCTCTTCAATGCTGTGACCCACTCTAATAAACCAACGTAGACGTTTCGTACCAGCGCTACACGGACGGTTCCGGGCATTTTTGTACTTGGTGTTGGGATCTTCCTCCCGTCTATGTTCATCTATAACCTCGTCAGATACTGGTGAATCGTTACCGCTTGTTTTTTTACGATGATACCAAAGCTCAGGGGATACCCTATGATGCTAAGCACAACCTTGGCAAGAGGGGAATGAGATGTGAGATGGATGACGAGGAGTTAGGAGGGCGAGAGGAGATGTCGGTGTACATTCTGTTTAAACAACTGCGGCCTATAGTCAAGAGGAAAAACAGAAGGTGGTAGTTTGTTCCATATTCGGCTCAAAAAAGATTCTCGAAACTTCACTACTGGGTTCTTGTCACAATGACGAAAAGGTGAAGAAGCCTCGTTGCGCGGGTGTCACGCGTAGGAATAAAACTACAAGGAATCAGCCCAGAGATTTCGTTAGAACAGGAAATAAGGAATTTTTTACAACTCCTCTTCAAGGCTCTCTGCCATCACATTGTGAGTAACAGTAGCGACATATTTGATTATAGGCATGATTACAGGTATGCCATACTCATCAACAATTTTGATTATTTTTTACTTATTTATGTGTGTAGCCAAGAGTAGCAAGGAGAAACAGCCGCTCGCAGCAGAGTCGTATCTTATCCGGAATTGGCATACTGTGCTCAACACAGTAACAGTAACATGTAATATATTTGAAAAACAACTCATTTTTTTAAATTAGTATACTAATAAAGTGTCAAAAGATTTAAATGTAATAAAATTGTAACGACGCCTTGAAATATAGTTTCGACCTTTTCATCGTTTTGGACCTTCGAAGTGCATAGTTTGTCTTCTCACTACTAACTACAAAACAACCCCTACGTTTTACTTCAATTTATAAAATTCTTTATTAAAATTTGCGTGAATTTACAATTCTTTTCACCAGGGCTACTGTTCAAGCTTCAATCAGAAGAATAACATTTAAAAAATATCACAAGAAAAACAAAAAAATCAAAAGTAACAAAAGAAATATTTTTGGAGAACAGTAGATTTCATAAATACATAATTAGAAATATTACAATAAAGTAATTTAGAAATCAACTCATTAACCCCCATTTTAGTCCACTTTTATCTCAAACATTTTATTTCTTTTCAGCGTTATCTTTCTACACAAATGGTTAGGTGAAAATTTTGCGATAAGGAGACTCATTACCTCCCGCTCCTGCCAATAAAGTCAATATTCAACAAAATGTTGTAACGAAAAGGTGCCTTTTTATGATAATATCGATTAACGTGCGAATTCAGTTCTATGTTTAGATGGCTTTCTGACAGTTCCTCCTTCACCTGAAACTTTCTTGTAACAATGTCCCGCCTTTACAAGCACTTAAGTAAACCTTCAATACAGTTAATGACGGCTTATTGACAACTGTGCCCAAATTTATTCAGTGGGGTCACAATCAAATTCCTGGGCCCTTTTCACTTAGATCGATAGATCAAATGTTAACAAAAGACCTGGCATTTCCCCCTTTAATTACCTGAAAAACAAACTTTTAATGGAGTTCGACGAATATTGTGAAACACTTTCGCACAAGCAGGTAATTTTAAACATTTTATGTAATGAATATTTAAAGGTATGCACAGTACCTGAGTAAGCACATAGTTGACTTCTAAAGAATTAAAGTAATAAATAGGTTTTAGCAAGAAATTTCGTCAATGGTTTCTAAGCCGAGTCCATTAGATTTTTTCTTTTTAGAAATTCACTAAGAGGAAGTAACTGAGGATGTAAAAATATGGGTAAATAATTTTTCCCTTGTCTGATTGTTCGGAATGATATTACATTTTATTAATTCGTCCAGTCTGTTGAAAACAATGGAAGTTCAGAAAAGTGAAGGTGGTGTGACATCAATGCAGAGGAGTGTGTGGACTAAAGTAGAATATCTCACCGGGTGAAAATGACGCACCACACCGAAAACTCAGCTAGAGGCCCTTTTGGGGCTGCCATCTCTGAAACTGTTTGTACAGAAGATGGCGGTGGAGGTAGACCTCAGGATCCAGAAGGACAATACATGGTACTCGTCAGTGACTGAATATCGGGTATAGGAGAATTCTGGATTACCTAAAATTCATGATGTCAAAGAATAAAACGACAAGGCAGGTATGGAAGTCTTCTTTCAAGGCTTAAATCTGTCCTGCTGTTCAAATGAAATGTGCACCGACCTTTTCCTGTTGTTCGTTTTTGCCAAGGCTACATCATAGGGCATTCCTTGAGCGATTTTCTCTTCTATGGGCGAACGTTCGGTTCTACAAAGAGCGCGATAATCTGCTTGTATACCACTCGTTGAGGCAATTCTGCTGAGGAGAATTGTACTTGCGAAGCCACTGGAATATTGCACAGTAAAATTTCAGCACTAAAATTGTGATTTAATTTGCAACAGGTTTTATTTCCCAACCTCCTCTCTTCCAAAATTTCGTTCTATCTAAGCTGTGCTGTGTGCACCTTAGGACTTTTCTCTTTAAAAAATACTGCCTACAATAATAATTATGCAGTTATAATACAATTCCAATTTGTATATAATATAATGCATTTATCTGTTTATAATAAATATACATTATTCGATTTTATACTTCATTTCTTTTTATTCCATTATTAGTTTTCCATTAATAGTAAAGAAGTCGTCACATGAAAATCGATACTAAATTTTGGATTCTGAACTGACGAATGAATAAAACATCACATGGTCATCTCCTTGAAGTGTTTCTTCTACCTCCTCGCGTCACAAACATATACAAATTCTATAACATCGTAAATAGAAGCACGCCACACTCCTGTCCTACGTCAATTGGGATTTTTAACAAATATTTTGAATTAAAAAAATTCTACAGTAGGTGTACAGTTGTACTTGGTTAGGAAATTATAATTCACTCTGAAACAAAAATGAGGTTAAGAAAGTAAGAAAAAAAGGATAGTAAAAAATATCAAAAAATTTATTATCCAAAATCCACTGAATTTTCTAAATTCCAAGAAATATCAGAGATTTGAAGATTAAAAACAGGTAAGATGTTTACTGCCATAGTAACTAAATAAATTTCAGATATAGGCGTAGGTGACCAACAGTTTTACAATTTAAGCAAAGATTTTTTCACGAAGAAAAATTATAATTGCATTTAATGGTCATTTAAAAAACCACACTAGATAAATTTCTACTTCATCTATATAAATTCTAAATAATTCTTACATCTCTATCTATCTATGGTTTATTTTCATCTATAATATAAATTTCAAACATTGTTCCATAAATTTCTCTTGAGATTCCAGTTCATCATAAAAGCATATAAAAAAGAAATAAAAGATAGTACAAACTTAGCACAAATTTACAATTAATTCCAAACAGAAATTTCAGGCATTATACCACTTTCGTAAATTCGTACTGGATGCCATCACAAAAGCTTTCAAAGAAAAGTGTTCATGACTTCGTTAAAGCTTTCGTTTATATCGATTTAGGGAGCCATAAAATTTCTTGAATAATATTTGATATTATTTTAAAATTTCCCTTGCATGAGTAAATGGAAAACTTGATGTCTTCGTACTGTTTAAAATCATACGAAAACTATGATAAGGAAGTTTATAAGTTTCAGTACAGGTAGCGTTCTGGTTGAATGTTGAATTCTTTACTTAATCGACAATCCAAAAGTCGTTAATGATATCAATCTAATTGTATTAAGTACACCCGTTGACCCTGAAAAACAGATATCATTTCATCACCATCATTAGTATTCAGCTGCTGTCGTAGGTTTTAACCAATTTTAAGATTACAGTAAGCGAAATTATTAACTTAAATACATTTCAACAAATGATTATATTCCGGATTACTTACAACATTTGTCAGGTTAAAATTTCCCAATCTCTTCCACCCTAATTTTCCTCCGCCTAAGATGTGCTGTGTGTAGTATAGGATTGCTCCCAGAGCTTAGGCAATAGCCTAGAAAAAAGGCGCTTCTCATCTTGCTGATTAACAAAATTGTATGTGCAATTGGAAAATTTTATTCGTTTGATTTAACAAATTTATGCAAATAAAATTACGATTTTCTACTTTATAATAAACGCAAAAATATTTTTTGTAAATATCCCGCCGAAAAACATTGGCAAAGGACAGAATATTTTCGCTGGCCCAAACTGATAGCGAAGTCAGACTTAAATTTCGAAAAATGATTTGATTTGCTGATTTTTATTTTTGGATATGATTACTAAGGTATGATTTGAAAAATTATTTTAAAGGCTAGATTTGGTAGTTAAGACGTTTGCTTTTCGATTTCGATTAAGTTCCGTTTGATTTTAAAGGTCGAAAGAGATGAATAGATTGATTTAACAAAAACTTTAGCCATTTTCTTGAGAACAGTTTGTGTGGAATATTCCCATCATATACTCACTCAGCTATCTGAGCAACTTTCCTTTCTTTACCATTTAACACATTGACTACCGCAATTAGCATAAAAGCTTTCGTGAGAGATCTACGTGGTAAAATGCCTTTGTCGTGAGAGAGCTTTTAAATGCCGGTCACTGATGACCTGCCTGCCTGTCAAAATGTGAGTGGGTTCACTGGTTCGGTTCATGCTGCAAGATCAACGCAGTTTTTTCTTTTTTTTATAAGTATGGCCATGGTCAGTTGGAACGCCTTAATCAAACTATTATCAATGTATTTTCAAAAATGTCTTCGGACGATTTTAACAACCCAGTAAAAAATGTATTTATTACTTCATTAATCAAGTAATGAACATATGTACACTAATATACATTCCCAACACAAATGAATTTTAACATAGGAATGTCATTGGAAATTCATGAATTCCCCTTTGGTACGTTATTATTGTTTTATTAATTTGTTGAAAACAATGTAAGGGTAGAGGTTACGTTCAATTTATGTATTCAATTCTTATTGTCATTTTACTTAGTTCCTAAACATTTGAAAGCTTTTTCTCAGAATTAAACAGAAACAAACACTAATTAACGCGAATATGTAATTTTCTTTGGTACAATATCTTCTACATTAACCTGGCATTATCATTCTCTGTTACCTTACTCTTTGCATTACCATGCCATTGATGCTAGCGACTTCTATTATTCTTCAATGAAATTATTCAAGTGGTACACGCATGTGTCGCATTTGTAACGAATATTGAATTCGACTGTTTGTGGAGCAACCAATAACACAAAGTTTAAATTAATGTTCGATGTAAGGTTAAAAAATATTCTAATATGAGACGGAAGTCAGTTATACTAGTTGCATTTAAATGGTATTAAACTGGGCTGGATGTACCGCTGGTAATCAAATATTTAAAATGAAATACTTTCCATTGAGGCAGATCTTTTATTCAACCAGGTAAAATAGAAAATATTTTTTTCCTGTTCAATACAGTATAGTACATAAAAAAATACATCACCTATCCAAATGTTTCATCCCAACATCTTCAGATAAAATATAATGTACTTGAAAAAAGAAGAATGTGGCAGGACTAAAATTAACAGCTCACGAACTTCGACAATCTTCGCTTTAAATTAAACAATGTCTGTTTATTTCAGCATACACTGTACATTTCATTCATAATATGAAACCTTGAACACAAACAATTCTACAGGGGTTGGTTACAAAGCCATTCTATATCTGGAGCTCAAAGCACTGGAAAAAGGGGAAGATGGAGGCATGCGCAATTAACTCCTTCAAGGAACGAAAATTAATAAAAGAAACCCTGATACCCATGTTTTCTCATTTATAGTGAATGGAAAACTGGATATTGCCACATCGATTTTCGTCCGCAAGACTTGAGATAGATTTTTTTAGGGTCACATCAGATTTTCGGTATAAAAAATTTTCCTTCAGTCTGTTTGGAATTTGTAAAGTGCGGATTGTGACTGAAGGAATAGTTTTCTGTGGAAATTTTGTGAAAACTGTAGAACACATTTCGTAAGTTTTTAGGTTAAAAATATTGGAAAGACTTGAGTCATCCGAAGTGTTTATTTTTTTAACATATTTGGGCAGCTGTGGAAAGTAACTTGGATTAGACAGACTAGAAAACGAGTTTAAATAACTTCTATATTTAGATAGTTATCGATCCGGGAAGGTGTGTGGTCGTGTGAAATAACGAAGTGTTTTCAGAAAAGTGTACACTATAATTTCTAATTTATACAGTAGTAGTGATATATCTGGCTGTTTTGTTGTTGTTTTGTGAATAAATAGAATTGATATCGCAGGCAACTTAGCAACAAGGACTATCTAAGAATGTAAGTTCCAACATATTTTAATGAAATGTCTTTGGGCCGTTACGACTGACGTAATCTAATCCAGCGCACTTAATATCAAAACAGATTTCCCGAGGAGAGAGTCAGAGGTTTACTCCTACGTCACAATATATGTCAGGAAAGAAAAATCGATACAATGTATCAAATCTTAACGTTCGCAAACGTTAAGTAGGTGTTGGTGTTTTCTGTATGTTGATTCCCCTACTAGGAAACTTCCAAAAAAGCATTCAATCTGTTATCACTTGTGCATTATCATTGCCAATCGATATTCGACAGTATCCGTCTGACAGAGTTACATTGGTTTCTCCAGATACCCTAAAAATTGTTGACTCATCTGCGAACTGTATTGATGGGACAACATCATTTTCGTGGTCGAATCACCTTACCGTTAATATAAAAGAAGTGTTTTTGCATTACATAAGCGAAATCCACCTTGCGACTAAAGACTTAAGGGACAGCTTATTAAACACACTCAAGAATCACGCCCGTGTTTACTTCCATCTCTTGCCATAGAGAAGAACGGTTACATAAAGACAGTGAAGTTTCTCCCCGGAGGAATATCATCTTTTCGCAACAAAGCTCAAAGCTCGCTATTATTTTGTATTAATGGGTAGTCATTCTTAATGCGATTTTTGTCTTTGAAAACAACTCCCTGAAGAAAATTAATTCTTTTTTTCATTAGACTCCCCTTTTAGGAATCACTACAAGACTTTCTTTCCCACAATCAGCTGGCATTAAAAAGAAAACTTCTCTATTGATTTGAGATCAAAAGGATCTTGAAATGCAAACGACATAAAAAGGATTATTAAAAGTCGAATAAACATATATGTAGGTCATTACATTTTAAAATACATTTAAGATACATTTGAAACCCACAAATTACAAGGTATTAATTGCGACTGTAAGAACGCAGTTTCATTTTAAACCTCCGCAAAATTTTCTACTGTTCATGACACAAAGCTTCACACAACCTAAGTTTTTACACCCCATACCTTTCCTAATACTTAAGAAATTTGATTCCAGCTGTTTCTTCTCAGAATGTCATAGGGGTATTATATTTCTTAGGAATGGGAAAAATTAGGTATAAGCCAGAAAAGGCGGCTTTCAGACAACATATTTTACACTGTATCCTCTTACAAGAATATTCCTGATTCCTGTAAGGAGATATCATCCTTGTTGTTGGATGGAAGCCTTTGTACCACCCACATTAAAAATGAAATATAAATATATGAGTAAGAATTTGCACAGAAATTGAAAGGAGGTTTTAAATTGAGCTTCATTGCAATGAACATGCCAAATGTAATAGGTGGGACTACCGATTTAGGGGCGTGAAATTCAACTACGGAGACAATCGGTATAATGCTTCATTGGAAGTCTTACTTTACTTTTAGAAAGGCACTCATTACTACCTGATTCTAAACTAAAGTGTGAATTATAAAGGAAGGAGAATCTAGGTTCTAAATTGAATTGAATGCGAATTATAAACGAAGGAAAATTTACAAAAATGAAATTGAAATCAGATGTGTTACCATTCCCTCTTCAGCGTTAGCAATAAATTGTTGGAATAGTGATGCGCCTGTCTTGTCTTCTTTTTTGGAGTGTTCGTGGTGTTGATGATGAAGGTGGAGACATTGGTCTAACTTTTTGCATTATTGATCTTCTTCAGGAATTAATTGAAAAAAATTTTGTTATTCATGATGAATAATGTTGTTGTAATCTGAAATGAAACTTTTTGGACATCCATATCAGGTTGATTATACCAACGTTAAAATGTTGCATTGAAGAAATACAACCTGGCTTAAATGTGACCGGAACTGACATTCTCGTAGCTGGTTTATGCCCTTTTCACCCTTTTTTCCACTCCAGAACACTTCCGATTATGGCGTCGATATCTTCAAAAACCATTTCCTAGAGGAAGTGCGGTTTGAAGTCAAATTTACGTTTTCCAAATTTATATAAATCACTTGGGGCGAAATGTGGACTGTAAAGTGCTTGTGTTCTATTTTAATATTCGGATGACTTCCGTTGTTATTTTGGTAATGTGTTGTCTTTTGTTGTTTCAGAAATTACGCACGTGATGTTGTTATTCTCTAATCGTCTATAGTAGCAGTTTATTGGCGTAAACCTGTGACTTACCGTAGCTCCATAAAAAAAACTATCTAGAGCGTTACACGTTCAAGTGGGAGTTCACTGGTTTACTCCCGGTGGCTCACACGAGATTTTTCTAAGAGAATTGCCACTCCCATATAAAATGAGAAATGTCTGTTATAAATAGAACGCCGGCGAGAATAACGTGCTCTCTGTAGCCAGTAGACATTACCAGCAGCAGCAGTTCGATTGTTTCGCACACGTAGAGTTGTCTTGTTGAAACCACATAATTGTGTGGTTTATACCTTCCAAGCGGGTTTAAAAGTAATCACTTACCATAGCTAAATATCTTTTGCTTTTGAGAGTAAGGGCCGAATTCGAATTGCTCTGGAACCTTATCAACTTATATCAACCTTACCAACCTTATCAACTTATACGGGGCAAATTATGGTCGTTGGGCTTTAGCTCTTAAGAAAAATTATTTTATGCAGATGAAGCTTCAAGCCCAGATTTAATATCAGTCAAGTTATCGTATGAAATGTTCAGTTCTTGTGCTTGGTGAGAAACGGATTGGGATGGGTTCTCACGTAAGCTATGATGAAGTTTTTTTTTATTTGCAACAACCCCAGTTGCTTGTCTTGACTGTTCTCTGATGGTGTGCTGTAACAATAGTGTTACTGTATTGACTTGTATGACAGTTAAAATTAGGCTGCCTCCTCTTAGTCTACGCTTTCGAACTTCTGTTTTGTTTTCCAAGAATCTCTTTCAATCCAAAGGTAATTGTAATAAGTGATAGCAACTTTTTACCACTGTATTGAAGAAACCTAATAAAACTAAGAAATATAGCTTGGGTTTTATTAATGAAAACTGGCAAACCTACATTGTCCATATTTATTTACGTAATTAAAATAAACACTTCACAAAGTATTCGATTTTTTTAATGGAAGATAGTTTCGATTTTCTGACATACAATCAGAAGTTGCTATTTTATTGAGAAAAAAAAATACGAAGAATTAAATTTTAAATTTTGAGTTGATATGTAATGAAGGAATACGAACCAGCCATTCGACAACGTGAAAAAATCACCCAGAAAACCATGTCTGACGTCATTGTGACAGAAAATAGGATTATCCTGAGGATAAGAGCATGGGTTTTTTCACAATAATAAAATTGAGAATTTTGAGATGACCAGGAACAGTTGGAATTACTATAGCAGCAATTTTTATGTAAAAGTATTTGTTTCTTATAATTACGAGAAATAATTTTATTATTCTGATCACTTTCTTTGGAAAAACGGTTACTTTTGCATTTCTTGTGTTTTCTGGTAGCAAAATTTTTCACAATGGAATTTTTGTTCCATCCTTTTTAACATTTTTTAAAGGAAAAGATTCCATACAAGTTTAAAATCCCAACTTCTTTTCCAAATGCAGAACAACTTCCTTAAAGTCCTGAAAAATGGGTTAAGTGCTCTAAAGAACGTAATTCATCTTCAAACCAAAACAACCCCTCAATGTATCAGAAAACCTGACATGGAAGCTAAATGCTTCTTGTAAAAGTTTCTTACACTGTAGGTTAGGGAAAGATTAGTGGCACTTGCATGTTGATAAAAAGGTGTACATGTCCTTTTTAGAATATCTTTATGCCTTGCAGTAAACCAAATGAGATTTTCTTGGTATTTAGCTTTAAATTTTTGTGGGCAATGTACCATTCATGACAAAGCATTTCACTATTACATTATGAATTTTAAAAACCCACAGTGAAAAGAAGAAGATTTGAGATTTCAACAAAAGGATTTGCTACTGTGTGTCACTTGACACTAATTAACTTACACCAGCATTTTAAGAGGCATTCTTAACAGCCATTTGCTTTTTTAATCTTTTTTCTTAGCTACATGCAAGTGGGTTGCTAAACTAAATTAAACAAAAATGTTAATCCCAGTGGAAAGTGCAGCTGGATCGTATCCACATAAAAACTAAATATATATCTTTTTCTTTGATGATACTGACTACAAAATTGCCACTTTTCCATCACTTCATAAACAAGTGACGATACTAAGGATGGAATAAATGGCAGGAAATTTGAATTAAAGTGAAATGGCCCTTCAGTAATGCTTCAGTTGTCTCGCTTAACCCTTCAGTCATTGTAGAGAGATTCTGATAACACAAGGCCTGAAAGGACGTCGAAGTTTCTTCTCCACAAAATATATTTAATGGCGTGCTAGTAGGCAATGAAACGGAGTAATAACGAGTAACCTTCAACAATGTCTCGTGATGTCAAGACTTGGGGCATGCCATATTGATTTGTTTTTGTGCATGATTATGTAAGAAGCTGCTACTAACAAACCAAATTTAGTACATAGGGCTATTATGCTGACGTCGCATGTTTACAAATTTTTGGTTGATGAGCCGAATATTAACAGAAAATGAACAAACCAAAGTTTGAAAGGGGCACTGTGATACCCCATTGACGAAGCTCAGAGTTCTCCCCGAAGGGAAGTTCTTTGAGTTATAATAGAAATATTTTCGTTAACTTGTATCAATATGAAAACTACATTAATGAGCTGTTTGTAAAACACTGATTTGGCTAGAAATTTACTGACTTCATGGACTCATTAAGGGTCACAATTTTAATTGAGGAAACTATTTTTTTTTCTTGACAATGATATTGCAAATGGACCTAGTGTGGTCATATTAGGTTTAAGGAGACATTATACCCTTCCGGTGTGCAGGGTAGCTGCAGTAATGCACTGGAGACTTTATCGAGATCATCTCCTTGGACAATGTTGAAATTTATACTACTGAGAAACTGGATCTGGCCTGTAACTCCATCAACAACTTCTTCAATGAAAGCTATTCTGTGAGACAGAGGACTACTAACAGGGAGTTTGTCAACTTGCGGACCTCAAAACGTTACAAGATCATCTCTAAGGCCTGTCATACATGAGACATTTTCAGTCTCGACGATTGTGTAGCTCGATGTTTTCTCATCTTACATAGAAAGATTAATGTATCCAGCTGAAACTCCTAACCTTCGGCAACCAAAGCTGTTAAAATTTCATGTATGATGGGCGTAAGGATCACTCGAAACTACCTAAGGGTCATTTCAGAAAACAAACAGAACCTATACTTAGAGCTGCAAGGAAACAACTAAACCTCTACTGGAGACACATTTCCCTGACTCTTTAACTCCAAACAGAGATAAAACGGTAAATGACCTTGTCTTCGTGTAGTGATGAAATATGAAGGCGCGGCTAAACAATATCTACATCCCCAATTTTAATCGAATATAACCTAACCATTTGTGAAAGAGAACGAAGGAACTCATCAAATCTCAACAAATCGGTGTTAAAAATTTTAAATGGTCTACTGTCCGGCCCTTGTACTCTGAGATACCAACTGAAAAAGATGGGCATAGTTGACATAAGGACCACTTGACCCGTAATGAGAAGGCTACTGTTGCAATGAATTTAATTTCTTTCGAATCTAAGATATCTCTTTGCTGTCGTCCTTCAAAACTCAGGAACCTTGTTTGATGTATTTATCGGTGATATTTTTTTAATTATTTGAATCGAATCGATCTACTTTGAGGTCTACGTTTTGTCTTTTAGGAATAATTCTCTTTTCCTTAGTTTTCTCAATTTTCTTCCTAGAAAATTCCTACTTTTTACCATTTGGTTTCACACTTGCCAAGACCTTATTCGGCTGGAAGGTCTATTTCACATCACCTGCTCCATAAAAGTGTGTCAAATGCTCCGGAGGAAGGCGGCGAGGAATTAGGGAAGAGGAGATTGGGTAATAGTGGGTATAGTGGAGATCATTCTGTTCAGTGTCCATTATCGGTCAGGTTCTATTTTCTTCTGATGCACTCATTAATGAAGCGTTAAGTGTTTTGTAATTGCCGTGGAAACTTTTTGAAAGTTGTTTGAGTCAATTTTATTTTCAATTCAAGTACAACATTTACATTTGTTCCTTTAATAACAAGCTAGCTACATCCAATCTTTCATGTGCGGAGATGATAGTATGGAGCAGTCTTAGGAGCTCCAGGTCGGGCTTGAAAGAAAAATTTCCATCTTCGATTTAAAGCCGAAAATATTACAATAATGCTCGGTTACACGTGACGACGATGGTCCTATACAAACTGAAAAGTTCTGAATGGAAAACGTACTCTCCTATTATCGTCGATTCGACAGGCTTCAAAGCTAAAAAACAATATCACTCTTTTTTAAGACGAAGTCAGAGTGTTTTTCACCAGAAAATAGTTGCAGTTGAAATAATTTCCAAAATTGGCTCAAAAAAACTTTCTAATAAAATGTTGAAATTCCAAGAACAAGATATTTGTTTGGGTTACAGTAAACAATCCACCAATTCCCACTTGTCGTCATTTGTTGTGAAAATAAACTGGTGTCCCCGTTGAGTAAACTTTTACAGGGGAGCAGAAAATAAGTCCTTCAACTGTGTCCATGATAGTTTGAAAAGTGCTATAACGCACTACATATACAGTATATATAATGTTCTATGTGTTTTCTTTGCAGTGACATTCAAAAAACTCTTTGAATGAGGAAAACCTGTAACTAGAGGCGACCAAATAAAGGAGGTTTGCTATCGTAAAGCACTTCTTTGGCCGGAAGCACTCTTGATAAAAATTATTTGCATTTGTGTGCATTTACAGGTGGTTGGATTTGTACGTTTAGTAAACCCTTTGCGACATTTGCATAAATTCAATTACGCGATAAGACTTCACAGCGCAAGAAAGATAATCATACAACCTGTTGCATATCAGTTAGAAAACATTTGGCCCCAAGTTTGGATTTGTTCACGAGAAAGTGTTCACCGTGTGAAATTAATAGAAAAAAAGTGAAGACGAACTGAACTTCAGGCAACGAAATGTTAACACTGGTATGAAGTAGTTCTTAGATGGATTAAGTTTGGAAAGTGTTGAGGTGATATATATTAAGTGTTCTCAAATTGCTGTTCAAAACACTTGAGTTTATTTAATTATATTCAATATTCTAATACTCGCTGAGTTTTAGACAAGTAATTACAAAAAAGTTTTATTAAATAAAAATTGCATATGGTTTAGGATATTCTATTTGAGATGAGTATTCGCGAAATAATTTCCAAAGTACTCCGAAAAATTCTGAAAGATAACAGAAAAAGGTAAAATGAAAATTTTTATGTTCAACTGTATTTCTGACAAACATAACATTATGAATTTTATGTCGAACAGACAGTTTTTGTAAATCTATTAGTTGGAGCCAAGATTCATATAAAACGAACCTTGGAAGCAGTTTCAGCCAATGGTGGGACATTCGGCAACACATCAAGTCGAACTGCAGCGGCGGAAGTGGCTCGTGTTAGTGCTTGGCAAAATCTAAACATGCTCCCGTATTACGTGAACATAGAGAGTAGACTGTAAGTGCAGAACTGCAGACCGCTGAGAACTTCATGTAGAAAGCGGTATAAGAACATATTCTACACGATTGTTGGTACAGATAGACTCAAAATAATCCCCAAAAAGATTGTAACCAGAACGCACGTCAAATTCACCGCCCCTCTCCCTCCAGGGATCAATCCTGAGTGCGCCACTGCCTCTCAGTATGGCCAAATTTGAATTCGTTAAGAAAAATTTACGAATGTTGTGTGAAGACACCTTTTTCAATTAATAATGCAAGAAATAAGAAAAAGTGAAATAGAAGGTAAAAATATAAGCTTTAAAGTGATTTACCACATTTAATCAGTTGCGTAAAGAATTACGGTTTTTAAAGGAGTTTATAGCTTAAACAAATTATGTTCATTTATTAAAAAGTAACAAAAAAATAATAATGAAGGCAAATAAACAATTAAATTTCGATTGAAATGTATCTAAATCAAAATTTAATCAAAATTTTGTTAGGAAATTGAAAGCATCCCTTTTTATCTCTTTTTTTTTAATTTCTGATCGTTATGAGAAAATTTTTCCCATTTACAAATCACACCTATCACCATTTACAGACAATTTTGTCCATATATCTGCGTAGAGTAGAATTTACTATTTCCCCTGCAAAATGATCAAATATCTTTCTGAAACTGCATAAGTCATATGAGCGTTTGTTCAGAAAGATTCATGGTTTTATGAATACGAATAAAGGAAATTTAAAAGTTTATTGTTCATCATTAAAACCTGAACAAAGGAACATTTTACATCCTTATATAAAATGCATAATACTTACTGCACATAAATTCTATATGGGGAATTATCTCACACAATGTGCCTAGCTGGCTGCAGAAGGGTATCCAAGTAGTACATCCTGTCTGTACGTATGCAATTGGAAGTCAAAATACTATACAAAATTTTTCAGTAATTTTCACACGATATATACCACTAGATCTTATTTTATAAATTTAACATTGAAGATATCTCAGGGCATTTGGCATTCTTTCTTATTTTGACGTATTATTATTACTAGGAGTAGAATATATTCAATTTTA
Organism: Dasypogon diadema; assembly: GCA_006980735.1. Classification (NCBI taxonomy): domain Eukaryota; kingdom Metazoa; phylum Arthropoda; class Insecta; order Diptera; family Asilidae; genus Dasypogon; species Dasypogon diadema. The sequence continues at coordinate 10,069 of QYTT01079099.1, read as the reverse complement.
TATTATATTGCAACTTTAACTAAAATTAACAAAAATTTCTAATTTCTCATTTTCACTTTTATTGACAAAGAACTTACAAATTTCTATTTTATTTATTTTAGATGGCCGGTGGAGGTGATCCCAAATGGCAAAAGGATGCAGCGGATCAAAATTTTGATTATATGTTCAAATTATTAATCATAGGAAACTCAAGTGTTGGAAAAACAAGCTTTCTTTTTCGATATGCCGATGACTCATTTACATCAGCCTTTGTGTCAACAGTTGGAATCGATTTTAAAGTGAAAACAGTTTTTCGTCATGACAAACGGGTTAAATTACAAATATGGGTATGTATGTGAAATTATATATCATAGCTGTTTTTTTTTTTATATAAAAATTCCCCTTCTACATGAAGGATTTGATCGATTTGGCTCATTTTTCTCCAACTGAAATCGTTTTCGAGTTTTCGCCTGGAGAGACAGACGGACAACCATAAAAAGATTTTTTTTTTGTTTTCCATCAATGGCTATATAGCCACACAGGGTGTTTCAATCATTAGTGCTGCTTACTATATACAACCTGATTCCTTGAAAAAAAATTATTTTCTATACACTTTTTAAAGCTCTCGATAGGGAACTCTCTATAGATTCATATGATGTGGCATGAATCCTCTAACACCCCCTACCCCTCTTCTTTCAAATTTTCCGGAAATAGGCTTTCATGTGACCGTACACCATCTAACTAACTATCAAAATGTCTACGAGATATGGAGATCGGAGATATGGAGTTTATGGAATTGGATTCAGGAAACAGGTTTCTTAAAGTGTTTAAGGACACAGTGGACGAATAACGGCAGATACATTCAATGTAACTGCCTTTAGTTTCAATAACTACTTCAATTTTTTTACGATATTGCCTTAGCTCAGGAGATAATCCCATGGTGCACATAGTATAGCTTAGGCAGTAGGAAATTTCATAAAGGTAGGCATTCTCCCAAGGCTTGGGTGGTGTGGGCCAACTAGCACGTTCCTGGCAAAGACTACTGCTGTCCTCGATACAAGCAGTGCAGCTATACACAAGCGACTCTATTGATCAAGAGCAATACCACGCCATCAGCAATGATGCCGGATCCCTTGTATGGTTCCTTTAACCCATCAGGACTTTCTTATGACTTGTTATGGCACAACTCCTGCAAAATATGGTTGCAGCTCTTGGTCAAAGTTCTTTGATTAACTTGATGAACTAGAACACTCAATATTGACAATATGAGAGAACTTTTTTAGTCCCGGGTGTTTAGGAGATTCGTCCTGTATTGTTTTGAAAAATTTTCAATTTCCACGTCAAGCTCAAGTGTAGTTTTCAAGCACAATTCTTCATCTCAAAAGCACCATCGCGTCCTGTAGGCAGGCGTAAAAGTGAATCAGCATTTCCATACTGGAAATATTTAATTAGAAAAGTTTATTTATAATCATGTTTAGTATTTCAAATTACCTATCAACCGTTTTAAAAAGCCTAATAGCACAGGTTGATATAATTTTCTAGTAATGAATAAACTATTAGGTGTTAAAAGCTGGGTTTAAATAGTTTTCAATTTTCGCTCCATGTACGAGTATTTATTACTTCCATATATCAGTTGTGGCTTAAGTACTTCTTTTTCTTATGAGATTTGTCCATGTAAAAGCACTGGTTTCCGAAAATCTTTGAAAAATTACAAACTAATATTTGCCCTGCCCTATTATTCCCTTGTGTTTTTTTGCTACTTGTGTACATAAAAGGTACATGGAAGTCTCAATAAAATTTAGTGTTACGTTTAAATCGATATCAAAGCCTTTACGTGACTTGAAAATGAAACAAACTTTCCCATGAACTCTTCTCGAATTTAAGAGCAAAGTACGGCAGTTTCGAAGTCGGAACTATTACATCATTACATCAAATAGACATGCAATGGAAGTAATCTACTTTTATTAACGTTGGCCATGTCAGGTGGCTTATTTCTACAGTTATAAGACTTACAATGTCCTTAGTTTAAGAATGGGTAAAAGGAAAAATTTCGACAAGACAAAATTTCTTATGGGAGCTTGTAAAAATATAGAGAGTGAGTGAAAAAAATGTTCAAATTAAGATAAACACCTGAGTTCAAGCGAATTACAGCTCCTATTTTGTATAGTATCATTAATACTCCCTAAAAAGTAATCGAATCAGGTAAAAGCGTTTAAAATATTCTCCACACAGCTTCGAACCCTGCTCACCTCACAGGTTGCTTCAAAATATTGCATTGTTATGTAAAAGTAGAAATTCCCGCATTTCTTGCGTAGTTCTCCCAAAATAATTTTCCATATCCCCAATTGAGTTGCAGGGACAACTTTTGGGTAAGAGTTTTTATGGCCTCCGCTTGTATCTGTTGTACGAACTCCCGTCTCGATATTACAATTATTAAATATCAGTCTGCATGTGTCCCTTAGTAAGTTATTATTCTCTTGAAATTTCCTCCAGATTGTCGAGTAGGTTATAGATTTAATTATCTAAACCACTTTTGTTCCTTCAGTATTATAAACTATAAACATTCCAGTATACGTATAAGTATTGCAGTTCAGTTATCTCCAATCAAGTTCCCATATAATGGTCAAAATAAAAAGATATACTTACCACTGTATTTTACATTATTGTTCAGTGAGACAACTATCGGAATAAAACGAATAATCTTTATTTCTCTGCATATATCTGTCGAAAAGTAAAAATGTTCTAAAACGGCGTTACACGAGACGATTTTAAGTACTACTTACGAGGTTAAATCTGCATCCAAACAAAAAAAAATCAAATTATCACTTACCTCACACGGCAAAAGGAATGCAACAATTTCGACTCGGACTCGATATTTTCCGAGGAGAAAATTTATTTAAACGTTGTCCGCACACTGGCCCTAAAGAAATTAAATAAGAAATTTTAGAAAAATTTAAAGAAACCGAAGGGCATCAGTCGGAACTCCGAATTTTCGAAAATTCTTGGCAAATTAAATTTTCTACACAAAATAAATAAATTTATTGAGCTCCTGGGACGCAAATCGACCAGGAAAATGCAAAATTCAGAATCCTAAAAACTAACCGACATTATCGATTCCAGAAGATTCACAGAATAGTCCAAAGTCCAAGATCCAAATAAGGTGCCATTTTCTCTAAAAAGGCTTCAGTATGTGAAGCGGACAACGGAAAAGGGCACCAGTTTTATAATATATCTGGCAGAAATTATGTGACGGGTCTCCCTAATATTCTCGTATCAATTTTCTCGTGAAGCAATTTTCTCGCATGCAATTTTCTCGTATAAAATTATCATTTAAATTAAATATTTCGCTCGCGCAAATTATTTTATCCAAAAGATATTTTACGCGATCAAACTACTTTATTAAATGACCATTTAATCTATTATACTTTCTTGAGGAAATAATTCTTTCACTACGAAAATAACAAATAATATGTCGTAATGCAGATTTTAATTAAAAGAAGAACAAAATATCTGGCTTAGCACGTTCCGTGTTGGGTATCCCGTTTTCGGGACATGCTTCTCTTACATGAGAATATCACAATTAATTTGCTCTCAGAAATTATATTCCGTCACGGAACATGTTAACACGTTGAAAGCCACAATTAGCATAAAAGCTTTCATGAGAGAACTACGTGTTAAAATGCATTTGTCCGAAGATATCTTTCACCAGTGAACCCCATGGCACTCAAATTCAATCCGTACTAAAAATTTAAACCAAATCTTGCTCGCTATTTCACAGCATTAATCTCAGTTTTGCATACAAATAATAATTAATATAGAACAATACCAATTATTTTTTTTCTTTTAATTTTTTGGTTCTAAATAAATTTTCGCCAAAACATGTTGACATACGAGAAAATTGCACTTACCAGAATATTGATACGAGAAAAACGCTTTAGGAGAATTCAATACGAAAAGAAATTACACGATAAAATTGATGCAAGAATATTAGGTGATATCCGTATGAGTATATAAAGTTAAATTGGCAGATTTAAAATATACCTACACGAGTTTTCAGAAGCTTTGAGACAAGCTATAATAAAGGATCATTTCATTGCCAAAAGTGTATACAACGCTGCGACGTATAAGCTTTTAGAGCTTCTGACCATTGTACAGCAGCGATAAACAGGTCACAATTTGGCTTCTGTAAATTAAGTGATAATAAAGTCATCTAATAATAGTTCTTTTTTAAAAAATTTAACAAGCAAAAATATTCTTAACACTATTTCTTCCATATATTGTCAAATTGTAGTCAAACGTTTGTTTGCATGATAATAAACTTTAATAACACATTTTAGGACACAGCTGGCCAGGAGCGATATAGGACAATCACAACGGCGTATTACAGAGGTGCAATGGGTTTCATTCTAATGTACGATATAACAAATGAGGAGAGCTTTAATTCAGTTCAAGACTGGTGAGTGATATACCTTATACCTACACCTACCATGTTATATTATAATTTTCTAACACCCTTATTCGATTACTATATTTGTATGTATATTTATGTACAGTTATTAATCTCAGGAAAACTAAGTATTAAATGCTTATAAATACCCAATTAAAAGAGCAAAATATAAATTTACCGGGGAACATTAACACAAACGTAACATTCAATATTGATTGCATTATTTATAGATACGACATATGAGATATTGCTTAGAAGAACCCCACCCCAGGTTTTTCATATAAGCAAGAAATCATCTTTATGTATACTCTTTACACTAACTCTGAAAATAAGCGTGTGTTGTAAAAGTATGTAAAAGGGGCAAATAATTAGCTACACAATCTCAGATACAACATTATTATATTCAAAGTATCTAATTAAGGCATTCTATTTTAGGGTAACGCAAATTAAGACATATTCATGGGATAACGCACAAGTAATCCTAGTTGGCAACAAATGCGACATGGAAGATGAACGTGTGATTTCGTTTGAACGGGGAAAACAATTAGCCGATCAGCTCGGTGTAGAATTCTTCGAAACATCAGCGAAGGAGAACGTTAATGTCAAGGTAACACGCGGCCATATTGTTGCCAATTAACTTTAGACCGACACTAAATTGTATCTTTTACTTGTCCCCTTAGGCTGTATTTGAACGATTGGTCGATATAATTTGTGACAAGATGTCAGAAAGTTTAGATTCAGATCCAACACTGGTAGCAGGTGGGCCGAAAGGCCAAAGGCTGACGGACCAACCTCAGGGTACACCCAATGCAAATTGTAATTGTTAAAATTTATTTTTTATTTCTATTGTAAAATTACTAATTAACTGAGGACATTAAACTGCATTCCGTACTACAGTTTCATTTAGTGGGTATTGAAATTTTGTGAAAACTCTTTATCACACGTTTCTTTTCGTTCTCATTGATGAAGCATACCAAAGCCTACCACAAACTAGATGTTTCCAGTAACTTACAATTAGTATGTGTGTAACATAATCAAAGAACTGAATGTTTGAAAGAATCATAATAAAGAAGCATATAGGAAACGAGTAAGATGTATATGATTGTTACGGGCGAGTACTATTGTACTATATAGTAGACAATAAAATCTTGCATCACCCTATAATATTAGTACTGGTGAAGAGGAAAAATGTTGCCTACAAGTTTTTCTGATTTCCTTCAATAATATTCCGCTGAGTATACGTAAGAAGGGTTCTACCTTGAAAAGATAATTTAAAGAAAATGGGAAGGGTTTATCACTTAACTGAGCGACGAAATCCTCAGTTTCAGCTGATAGTGATAAATCATGAGTTTCCCCAAAAAACCAAAGCCATTATCTTTTAAGTCCAACAATTTAGAGGTTTCTGGTGTTAACGTAATTAATGTATGTTTTTGTAGTCAGTTAAATTGTACAGTGTGAAATAATTTATCATAAATTACTTGTAAACAGCGGACGGATTTGAATTTTATCATGGATTGCCGAGTATTTGATAGGAAACAAGTAAGGGCCTATGTCATGTCATATAGTGTACTAAAACGTTTATGAACTTTGTCAATTCTGGACATGAAAAGTTCTTGTAATAAGGTAATGTTTAAAATAGCTAAAAAATTTGTAAAATATTGTAAATTGCTTCAAAATTCTGTAAACCCCACAAGTTTTTGTTTTCCTAAAATATTATTTACAGATTCGAGAAATTCATAGTCGCATATTGCAGTGTACAAGTGTCTCTTGAAATTGAGCACCAGCGTAATGAACAACAATTCTCCGGCTTTAAATATTTTCGGGCCGATTAAGCAATCCACAAATTTATTTCATTCATCAAACCGCTAAGACATAGGTCATCAGAGACTTCAAGTTCAAAATTTTATTAAAAATTCTTGATAAAACAGATGTTGCATGTTTTGACCTTTCCTCAATGTTCTGTGTCGGTGTGTTTTCAGGAAATTGTGATCTATAAAAATTATGACCAGCATTATTAAGGACGAGAATGTTAGGCTAGCATTTGAGACAGAGGCTGTAACCTGCCGTGTCATTACCGTAGATGCCGGATCTACATCATCTACATAAGTATATCCCTATTTTGGAAAAGTTCATTAAGTTCGTCAAGTATGTGACGAAAAGTTTTATGAAAGCTACAAGAACCGTCTGGCTATCGGCGCAAACTACAATTTTCAGTTTCTTGGGACGCAGGTTCCGATGTCATCTGCCTGCCTCTCCAGGACAGCTTTGACCTCTGCCTAGAAAACCGTGATATGCTTTTCAAGGCATGGTCTCAGATTATAGAGAGTCTCGAAGTGTCTTAAGCGGACGGGCCTGCTTCTAAAGCACTGCTCCTCTTCCTTTGTCAAACCTCTGAGGAAAATATTTCAGTTATCAAATCTTAAAAATATTTTTACATCTTTATGGAAATTCTCCCACATTCAGCCAATACCTAGCAGAGAAAAGGCACGCGACAATAGTAATCACTTCGATTCTGTTTAAGGGTTTTGAGACTCTTGTTAACGCACGATCAAATACCTCTAGCTTTTGGTCGTCCGCGTAACTCCTTGATCAGTCTCACAATCGATGCTGAATCCCACATTATGCGATGTTAATTATTTGCCTAAACTGTTATACATTTAAATATATAACATATATAGCGGTCATCGCCCTCAAAGAAGGAAAGGAGCCGGCTCTGCTTCTCATTTGCCAATTTATGTACCGTCTCATTATTGTAGATGTATTGTATTGTTTTCGTACAGAGCATTAAGTACACATTTGCAGTCAATTACCAATTTACAGCTTAGAAGGCTCTACGGATATTAGTAGAGCCTAAAACCTTAAGGATCCAATTCATTAAGCGATATTAGAGCCACCAGATTTTAAATTTATAGTTTTCTCTTTTATTCAACCGTGTGTTTCAAATACAATGTAAAAGACAACAATACAAATTAAGTTGGTCTGCAAAATCTTGGTTTGACCTTTAAGGCAAGGACCCATTCGTCTGTAAGATGCGTCAAGAGATAAACCGGAAAGTTCAAATGTTTGCTATCTGTATATTAATTGTAGCAGTTGCGGTTTACATCATCTTGCATTAGTGCAAATTCAGATTCAAGCTATAGTTTCAAAACATGACTTTGGCGACAGCAGTAACGAATCTGTCGTAGATGTGAGATATACTCAAACTCTATATAGGGAAGGTTTACAAAGGCAGTAACATTTCAACATATTCCAAAAACCTGAAACTGTTTTAGCATTGTAATTTTTTAAAAATATTATTTTTGAAAAATAATCAAAGATCATGTAAAATACATATAAATAATATTTCTGGTTATTTGGATTAAGTAATAAAGCGATGTAAGAGAAAAGATCAAGTAAACAATGAACTTAAGTTTCGAAATACTGAAAACCTGAAAAGAATATGTCAAATCATAATCTGAAAGCAACCGATTTAATAATATGCCTTAAGTAAGATCTTAGATCTGTTCGCTCGAGAGGTTGTCAATATTTACGAGTATACAAATTCCTTTCAAAGCATAACAAACAAACAATATTAAAATTTGACGCCTAGAAACTTATACAGCTTTCTCTTCAGATGCATCTTCACTTGTATTCATATTGTAATTATTGTTTTATTGCTAATATCTTGCTCTTACTTAAGATTTCTACTGTAATATTAACAAAAAAAATGATTTAATATTTCCACCCGATTAAGTAACATAGACAACTGTGCAAGGCAATTCAGTTAAAGGATAATTCATAACATAACAGACTGAACAATTTACGTAATACCAAAAATATTTCATCAAGCCCATTATTTTTCCTGGATAAAATTACGGATTTTGTCAATAGATAGTTTGGGTGTTATACATATAGTAGATACGGGATAAAAATCAGATAAAAGGATTTTTAAGAAGTTGTAAATATACATATATAATATATTGTATCTCTGTAAAGAGGCAAATGAAAAATTAAAGGTATAGTGTATTTTTAACTGCATATCTGTACGAAATGCACACACATAAAGGCGATAAAGATTAATTAGATATTGTACTGAAAGTATGTATGTATGATGTTTGGAATTTTGTTGTTATTATTATGTTACTATATCAGACAAAAAAAACAAACGTTAAATAGCATGCATTAGTAACTATTATTAAGTAGATTTGTGTAAAAATGGCGCGCACATCGATTTTTAGCTACTGTTCTACAGAAAAATCCTATAGATATTCTCCTGTTTTAATATTATGTAGAGAAATAATTTGACAAATAGTTGCAAGTTAAATTCTGGTGGTGGCGCTATGTACAATGAGCTTTCCTTCAAATATTTGCATAATTACCATAAATAGCAAAATATCGTAATATAAAAAAAACAAATTTTGATGTAAATTTTTCTAAATTTTAAATAAACATTTAATAAAGTACTAAAAGATTCAATTAACTAATTCTAACAAATTTATTCCAGTATTAAAGTCAATGATGAAATAGAGAACCGACAAGACAAAATCATAAAATGTTTTTTTTTCTCATAACTTTTGAAAAATATAAAGAATTTTTGGACAAAATACTGTTTGTTTTTACTTTAAAACAAAAAACACAATTTTTAAACAAGAAAACCGTAAAATAAATTTGGATTCTGTTTGGCGGAAATTAAAATATATATGAGTCATGTATATATGATACAAATTCACAAATTTTGTGAAAGAAAGACTGCCTATTGAAACTTTAAAACTTTAGCTAAAAGTAAAGAAAAATCATGAGAAAAAATAAAAGAGCTGCTAAAATTTTTTCTATACTAAAATACTCCAGTTTTTGTTGTAGATTCAATTTTAAAATTCCAAAATAGAATATGTACTCGTATTTTGAAATAATAATTTTCTTTTTCTACTGATTTCAACATTCATTTATATTGGTTGCCATGTCAATTGTAATTAGGGAAACGAATATACTAAACTCACAAAATCTTATCCAACTTTATTATTTTGTATATTTATTTTGATTCATTCTTTCCTTTCCTTTTTTATATTCTCTAAAGAAATTAAGCCTTTTCCTTAAAGAGTACTGCATAAGGCAGAATATTTGAAAAAAAAGTACTTACCAGTTTCACAAGAGCGAATCCTACATTATAATCTAATCAGGAAGTTTTCAACAATTTTTTTCGTAAATGTATTTTTTATGTTAAAGCTTTTACAAATATCCATCTTTTTTTCGCTATACTTGCCATCTAATGTCCTCCAAAGTACCAGTACGATTTTCATTACTGTGACTACTATAATTACCCCGAAAGCTTTAGTGAGAGAAGTACACGTTATAAAGGATTTGGTATGAGAAAGCTTTTAGTTATCATCCGTATATGGGTGATATGGCAGTCAAAATATCTGCCAGTTGCTAAAATCCATTGAAATAATATCAAACAGGAACGGTTGTATCGTATAAAATCACTGTCCATGAGCGTGGCCTCTATAGTTGGGCAGAGGAAAGGAGGGAAAGAGCTAACGAAAAAACTTTTGGCAAGTAATCCTGACTGTTGGCGTATTTTTGTAGTTTCTAGCAACAGTTCAATTGATTTCAGGTTTCAGAAGTGTGAGGTCGTTTGACAGTACGTTGAATCGTCACTTCAACACG
>QYTT01079098.1:1870-17716 GCA_006980735.1 Dasypogon diadema | reverse complement strand
TTTGGAAGATTGTTAGGGATATACCTGTTGCAGAAAAAAACGTTCTCCTAGTAATTTGTCTGACTATCCTCCCATCAGTATTCTAAGTTCTTGGCTAAAGTTCTAGAGAAGCTCATGTTCTCACAAATCCAAGTGCAAACTGTATATTCACTACTATTTTTCCCCTTCTTCTGTGTAACTATAGTTAGGTGTTTCCTACTAAATAGCAGATGGAAGTAAATGGCGCATACTCCTCCCTCTTGCCTTTAATTTACGGGATACTGTAGAGTTCAGTATCATATCCTCTTCTATTTAGTCTTTATATTAATGATATTTGTGACACTATGCATGATGTTAACCTACATCTCTACGCGGATGATGCTCAACTATACTTATAAGCGGACCCCTCGTGTTATTCGAGGATTGCCTCTCCAGAGTTGAAGTTGACCTAGTTGAAATTTACAAATGGTCTGTCGAAAATAGGCTTTCGCTCAATCCCTCCAAATCCCAGTGTATGATCATATATAAAGCATCCTCTGATCTGGATGATTTTTCTCCTATCATGCTTAATAATGTTTCAATACCGTTTGTCAACTGTTTCTAATTTAGGAGTCGTCTAACATATTGCGATCAGATCAAGGCCACTCTTGGGAAAATATATGGCGGATTTCGTAGACTATGGCTGACTGCGCTTAAGGCTTGTAAAGACACTTTTGTTGCCTCCTTTTAGGGTTTTTTTCGAAACTTGACCCTCTGTTTCATTTAAATTTTTCGAAGTTTCGTTTAATTTCTTTAAGGTTTCGTTTGACTTGGAAAAGATTTCAATAAAGGTGGAAATACTTTATATTGTTCAAAGCATAGTTACATTCTTTAATTTGATATAAAATAATATTTTCGTACCGCACTTAAATGAAGTATTTTTTTTTGGACGTGTTGTTACTAACTCTATTCACCACTAAATGAATTCATTGTATCTTGGAGGAATGGTGTAACGAATTTTAATAAAATCTTTAATAAACAATTAAACATAATTGCCACAACATTTAATTAAGATTTTTTTTCCAGATGCCCGTCAGATACAGATTTAGGGTTTGCACCATTTGCGACATCAACCGGCGGTCCAGGCGGTCCGGCCGGAATTGCAGGCATGTCATATTTAAAGTCAACACCATACATAATGACAGTGGATTCTTTACACTCGATGGGATACCCAACCGCAGGTGAGCTACTTAAAAGTGGAGCTTTAAAAACTCCCCTACCCCAACTAAAACAAAGACACCAAATTAAAATAACCGTCAGATTTTAAACTCCAGCAGCACCTTAAGTTATCGTCCTCTAATTCTCAATTGTTTGCATTTCAACACCGACGAACGCCGTAAAACCAGTGACCCACGGAAAATATTTCAATTGGGTAATTGGCAAATGGGAAAGTAAACAAGCGCGTAACTGAAATGCAAACAAGCCTGCAGGATGTTTGCTCGAGATTAACTTTCCCCCTGTAGCCTCCAGCTAAAGCAAATGCGTTAACACTTTTATGTGCGTATCATTTGCACCGTGAGCTGCTCCTGGCCGCTGTTCACTTTTGGTTTCCCGAAGATTTTCTAAATAATCTGCAAGGAAAGAGGGAAGCTATTCGAGTGCGTAAGGAAGTGCAACAGTCCTCGTGACACGTGCAGACCCTCCGTGGCCAAGGGATACCATCAACGGACAAGTGTTGACTCTCAGCTAGACAAACCGGCGCCACTGAGTGGTTAGTTAATGTCGCATCACCAAACCTCATTTATTTGACTCTTTTTGTGGCTGAATGCACAAGTGTAACGACATGACAATAATAATTAAGAGCTGAAACGTGCTGGGAAAATTGATGGCACAAGTCGTTTGTAACACGGAAATTCGGGACTCTGAGAAGGCTTTTACACGGCAGCAAATGAGCGGAATATGGAATGAACTATCATAACAAAAGTTCGAAAGATTGTCCGAAAATGGAAAGAAGTTAACAATTTAAATGGCATTAGTGCGAAAATCCAAAATCTTAACCTTGAAGAAGGTTCAAGACGCCACATTTCATCTTGCATACGGAAACAAGTAGCGCTGCTAACAAGTCATCTTCGCTTCACACTTTCTTAACGCCCAGATTCCTTCTATTCACACCTCAATTTAAATATCACCTAAAAACGTTAAGTAGACAACTTGGACTCATATTTATTTTTATTTTCAGGTAATCCACGGAAACAGAGGCGTGAAAGGACCACATTCACCCGAGCACAGCTCGATGTTTTAGAATCTCTGTTCGGCAAGACTCGTTATCCGGACATTTTTATGAGGGAAGAGGTCGCACTAAAAATTAATCTGCCCGAGTCTAGGGTTCAGGTATGTATGCGGATGAAACTGAATAAGCTTCCCATAAAGTTTGATATTTTGCAAAGATTTCGACATTTGATGATTTTTTGAGCTTTTTATGACAGTTTCTGATGCGATATCAAATTGGGATCACAGCAGTAAAAATTCTTGAAATCCTATCCTCTTGGTACTAAACGATATGAACCAATTATTTGTGAAAATAGACAATATTTAAGGTTGGAATTTTATTGAATTATTACTTCGTTATGTTATAGCAACTGATCTGAGCTGATTTGCAAGTTTTTACTTTATTGTAAGAACGTCTCGTAGCATTTTCCCTTGAAACACCTCAAATTTTCTAATTTTGATTTCAAATTCGTGCTATAGAAATACTGGGATAAGGAGGTGATTTTACTCTGCAGCCACTTGTACCTTTTAACAAAATATTAAACAGATTACAACTTTTTTGTATCACAAACTACAACGTTAACCCCTTTCAAAGTCAATGCTTAAAATCGCAGTGTCGAATTTCCTCCACTTCTCTGAGATATATAACAGGAAGTTGAAATTCTAAAAATGTGTCAATGGATGCGAAGAACTATTATCTTATCTGCTGAGGCATGGAAGATTTTTGTCCGAATAATAGATATCAATGAAGTGAGTTACCTCTCCACAGAGCTGGGCAAGTACCAAAGAAAAAGTACTTAAGAAAGAAGTACAAGTACCGAAGGCCTGAGTACTTTAGCGTAAGTACAAGTACCACATATATATAAAGTACTTGTAAATAAGTACTAATAAAAAGTTCTCAGTACTTTTCAAAGAACAGATATACAAAGCTAAGCATTAAGTGCAGGTAAATAGAAGCAAGTCCTTATATTCCAAGTACTAATTGTGGGTTCCAAAAGTATTTAAGTATATAAGTCCTAAGTAATCAAAATATAATACTTAGGTACTTTTTTACTTAAGTATTGCTCAGCCCTGTCTTTCCTACGAACTATTTGCGACCGGAAGACTTTAGTTTACATTTACATTGCGTCCAGAAGGCGCACTTAAATGCTTACCTATCCCGGCTAGGATTAGACTCCCGCACTAGCATGCACGTCACATAATCCTTAATTAGCTTAGAACTAGATTGACATACAGGGATATTGGTAATTATTGTATCAGTATTTGAAAATACACCAACGAAAATTAGATAATAGAATAAAGATGGGACTTTAATACATTCTTAAAGACATTTAAGTTAAAACACTCACATGCGGTTTATGGGTTCGTGCTCCCCATAGTTAGTTCTTAAAGAGTTGACATGTGAACGAGGGAGACCTCTCAAATTATGATCATTAACTCTAAAGGACACTTTACCACGAAACTCCAAAGAGTCAATATTAAAACTTAATAACTGGTGTACGTCGATAATATCGACAACTCTACGTCGTTTTTCCAAAGAAACTCAAGTTAATCAGCTTAAGCCGTTCTTTATGAGGTGGAAGAAACATTGAGTCATTCCAAGGAACATCTCTGATCGCACATCTGGCGAAGCTGGAAGCTGCGCTAAACGAACTCCATACGACCAATGTGAACAGGATAGAAAGGGTTCCAGACATGAGATGCACATTCAAGCAGTGCTCTGACAAACGAATTATAGGTATAATGTTAATGTAATTTGAAGATTTGAGGGTTAGAGAAATCCCTGAGCAAATAAATCCAATCATGGAGTTACTTAAGAAATAAAATCTAATTTAATAAGTCTTTAACAGATTTCACGCATGGAATAGTATCAGTGCAAAATATAATGGACCGTGGCTTCTAAAGAACGTCACGACTTCGCATTTGTGTTGAGCTCTAAAACATTGCGCCTATACCGAGTATAAAGTCCACTTGGAAAGAAGCAGAGTCACTGATATCACTAATAAATGAACAAATGTTCATATCAACAGCGAAGATTAACTTTAGAATGTTTTAAAAGACGCACAATGCTGTCAAACGATAGAATAAATATAAGAGGACCAATATGACTGCCTTGGGGCACCCCAGACGTGGCTTTTATGACACTTGAGCTAACACCCCACAAGAGCACTTGATATGATCTATCAGATAAGCCGGAATAAATCTACTTTTAAAAAACGTAATTTTGGTATAATAACCGAATGAGGCAGTTTGACGAATGCTTTACTGAAATCTGTGTAGATACGGTCAGTTTGTAAATTGCTGCCAAAACCAGCGATTGTATTTGAAGTAAATTCCAATAAGTTTGTGGTTGGAGATCTATCATATACCTACAAAACTATGTTGATTCAATGAATGGATACTTTTGCATTGTGAAGCTATCTGGGACTTTGCTATTGTTTATAGAAAAGAACACAGAATAGGGTCGGCTTTGTGGCGGTTTATCTCGAAAACCAGAGGAGATATATGGGTACATGATATATCAAATTAAAGGGTCATTTTTGGGGATTCAAAATTATGCAATAAAAGTGCATGTTAATTACAGCTTTTTTCGAGAAATTTGTGTATTTATGTGAAAAAAGGGTAAGAAGAATCCAAAATTTTAACTTTGAAAATTCATAGCCCTACACGAAGGGAAGTAAGAGATTGAACAAGCACTCACTTAAAAGCCACTGATGTTCTCTAAGATATGGCACTAGACTTGTGTACGAGTTATGGGCCTTCATTGTAAAAAACGATCAAGATACCTTTAAATGCCGCTATCTCGAAAACCGTTAGGATTGCCGCCCTACATACAATTTTTTATTTGTATTATAAGAGACTTATCACTAGACGCCTGATCGATCACTTTTAACTGGGACAACCTGCTTGTTTGTTTGTTATTCAAAGATTTGTTCTTGATCTTGTTACTGGGTTGAGTTGATTTTGTTACTGGGCTTGCTCCTTTCTAAACCTGGAAAAAGTGTCCTTAATCAGATCTTATTTCTAATAATCACTTTAGAATTTCACATAAAACTCATACCAGCAATAATTACTCTTTTAGGTGTGGTTTAAAAATCGTCGAGCCAAGTGCCGGCAATTGCAAAAGCAACAGCAGCAACACCACCAGCAAAACTCATCCTCGTCGTCAACAGCCAACAACGGAAGTACTAACAGCAACACAAATAACCGTTCCAATCTGAACTCAAGTTCGGGCCTATCAAACGGGGAAACCCAATCCCTGCAAATTGGTAAGTTACGGGCAGTGGCAGCGACAAAACTCAAAGGAATCGGGAATAGCACGAAGGCAACGACTCCAGTAGTTTCTAGCAATAACAGCAATAGGTTAGCATCCAATTACAAAATTATTCTGAAATAGAAAAATTTAGGTAAATATAATTTTCACAGCTCTTCGAATGGATCGCCGACAACAACGAACTCTATGCTGCGTGATTCCCCCAGCTTTTTAAAGTCAACACAAAATCATTTCTTTATAGGAACAGGTTCAACGCCACCTGGTGTAAGTACTGGATAGATTGTCCCAAAGCTTCATTTTTCATTTTTACTAAACATTTTTCCACTAGTTAGCAGCACTTCTAATGTCATAAAAGCTGCTTCCGGTAGTTTATTGGTCATTCACTGACGTTTATACGAGAAATGTTAAACCGATTTGAAAACCTATTATAAACACAAATAGCAGCCAGTATATTAGCCTTATCCAATGAGTCTGTATAAAAATTCCCATTATGAATGAGGTGTGGTATGGAAGAGGTGGTGAAATTGTTCTTCACAGACTCCACAAGCGACCAGAAAACTTTGCTGCCTTTGTGACATGCAAACACTCTTTCTTTCTTATGTCCTGGTCGAATTAACCATGAAACCATTATCAAATGGTGGAATTGCATTTAATGCGGACTTCAGTATAGCTTTTCCTTGTTTCCGGACACTAATTGGCTTTATACGCCCCAAATATCGTTTCTTTATTCCTCACAGCTCTTTTACAGTCTTCTGTGCACAATAGATTGTTAATTGACCTAATATTTTTGAAGCTATGGAAAATAAAGGTGTACAATCCGAAACAGATGATATTGGTTAACATTTAGCAGCAGTACTTGACAATCTTTGAGGCAAAACAATCAGTCCAGTTGATTTTCTTGAAGAATTTATTGAGCCCAGGCCAGTCAACTCCTTTGGAATGCCATACTAGTCTCTTTAAGGATGGCTTATAAGGCAATGATCACTTTTCGGGATGATTAGATAAAAACAGACCTAAAAGATTCGCATTTAATCCGACAC
This sequence comes from Dasypogon diadema, assembly GCA_006980735.1. NCBI lineage: Eukaryota > Metazoa > Arthropoda > Insecta > Diptera > Asilidae > Dasypogon > Dasypogon diadema. The sequence goes on along the minus strand of QYTT01079098.1, from coordinate 11,176 downwards.
ATCACTCAACACGCGTCCTTCTTATCTTATTAATTATTATTTATTCCATTTATTTTAATGTAGCAAATATTCTTCGGCTATCCCCCGCTTATCCCGTTTGCAATTCTAATAGAATTCCATATGAAATTGTGAATCGTTTCAACTAAAACGAAAGTCTGAGTGCACTAAAACACGATATAACAAACTGCTAAGATATAAATAGAAAGATTTCCACGTGTGACAAGCAGTAATTACATATGTTATGAAACATGACTTTTCTATAAAACTGCGCAAAACAATGAAAAAGAACGCCATGAAAGTATTTACGATGGATCTCAAGCTTAAATGCATTAAATAACTCCTCAAAATGAAGAACCCCAAACAATACCATCAGTAGTAAACTCTCATGGAATTACACAATTAGTTAATCAACTAAATAATCCTATCTTTCTTTTCCGTAGTTTCTTCTTCCTCTAAAATTGTTTTGTTATACTAGAAGTTCTCACTTTAGCCTTAGTTACAGTGAAAATCAGATCTTCCGTCCTTTTGCTATTTGGCGAATATACAATAAAATAAACGGCTACTTCAATTTTCCCTATTCTAGGTTACAGCATCATATTCCAACAACTCAATATGGTCCCCAGCAGCTATTGAAAATAATTCTGGATTAACAACGACATCTTCATCACCATTGGATTCTAGGGCATCTGCATGGAGTCAAGCAGCGGTTGCTGCAGCAGCAGTGTCTTCTCAAACCAACTGCTATCAAAACTATCCTGCATATTACTCCAATATGGATTATATAGGGACTGCTGTTCAACAGCAACTAGTTAGTGTACGAAATTAAGGTTACCACATTTCTTAATACACTCCAATATATTACAGGATAATGCTATCGAATCGGGATGGATGAAATCTAGAGACGAAAATTGGTTCTATAACAGTTCAACGAATTGGGATTCTCACAGATCTTCAAAATAACTTCCGACATATCTTATTGGTTATAAATTTGCTTTTTAGGGTCATATCACCTCAATTCTAAAATATTTTATTGAAACGATTTTTTAGGGAAATTATTTCATGTTATTCTCTGTTAACGTAAACAAATATTGTAAAGAAGGCAGTGTATATTTTAATAATTTCGTTGAATCCTTAAGGGATCAACAGTTTTCGTGCATATCAACGAATTCTCCAAAAGCATGTTCTTTTATTCAGGATGAATTAAATGAATTGCTTTATATTAGAAATAAGAAAAGAAAGAAAAGAAATAAATGTATATAAATTTGAAGGCACAGTGACTTTTAACCTACCCATAAAAAAAAAATATGGATTTCATTAAAATCAAAATGCGTGAATTCGTAAATCATCGATACACATGCAATCTTATTTGGTGACAACAAAAAGATTTTTTAGTTTAAACTATTGAGGCAAAATGGTATTGAAGCAAACACCGATCAAAAAGAGAGAACCTGTTGAGTTGAAAAAAAAACTAACGACACTTTCCCTTTACTATTAAAATATGAGGTGGAATAAAAACTAAAACTAACACCAAATTGCAATCTGAAATTTTCAAAGTTTTAATAATCTTACTCTTATTGCTTCAAATCAATTATCGTACATAGAATTGGAAAAAAGTGTAGAACAAACAAATTTTAAATATCCTTTTCATCCTTTTTGTGATAACCTTTTGACTTTCCTAGTAGTCGTTGGTATATATCTCTACAAGACTAAAGATAAACCTGCGAACCTGTAAGAACTCATTTCTAAAAATCTAAATAAGTGTCTCACTGCTATTTCCTTGCATCCATTGATGGGACGAGACGTTGAGACGTTGTTTTCAGTTTAACCTCATCCATTATACAACGCGGATTTAAGGCCGGAATTACACTCAAGGCTGCCAGCGGCAAGCAGCAAGCTTCATGAAGCTGAGAAGTTTGTAGCAAATTAGAATGAGAGCTGCAAGCTTTAGGCTGCAAGATGGTGTACCAACTTAACAACTTGTCATTTGGTTGTTAAAACAAGTTAAAGTCTAGTGGAAAAATGTAACGAATTTTCCTTCATAAAATTAACAATTTTTTCTTCCATTTCTCAACATTTGTTAATGTTAATCTGTTCTTTACTTTAACATATGTCTCTCTTCTGTTGGCAGCAATGCAACTGCTGCAACAAAAATTAGGAATTGAAGCTTGTCGCTGTGAATGTAATTTGAAACAAAAGCTTCCCCATATGCTCTAATTTCTTGTCGCTTGCAGCTCTGAATGTAATTTCGGCCTTTAACGCGAATGATGTGTGTGAAAAGGTACATCCAGACGATGCAACAAAATGCATACCCTTAGCGCATGCGCAGTGGAATAAAAGCGCCAGTCTTTCAAATTGATTTAACCAATTTATTTTTAATGCAAATATCTTTGCTTTCAACCGTTGATTAAAAAAACCAGTACGCGAAAATTCCGGCAATTGTAAGCCAATCTACTGCATTAATGAGGCGCCATCTGATTCTCAGTAGAAAGCTCACCACTAGGCATATCTAGCCCGATGAACTGTCAAAATGAGACCAAACAAATTTCGTTTACGGCTCAATGTTAACCGGGTCTAGACTGTGTTTTCGTGTTCTTTATCTTGAGCGAGCGAATTGTTAAATTAATTGTTGGGAACCGTAGCAATTGACCTTTGATATCAACTGTTGCGATAAGTTTTATCAGTTCAACTGAACGCTCACTAAGTTTATTTTTACTCCCGTTCTAAAATGTGCTGAGTTTTTTCGGCCCGCGAATAAATCAGAATTGAGCTATTTGTATTTCCTAACATTAAAACGATTAAATATCTTGAAAAGAAATGGGTGTGTTCGATATACTTATGACGTTCATTGATCCTTTTGGGATTTACAGAAAACACATAATCAACCCTGGGATGAAAGTTGTTCTTTCCGTCCTAGATCGGTACAGAACAAGGGCTAAGGAAAATGTCATTACCATTCGAGATGTGGTTTTGCGCTTTGGAATAATTGCTATCGCAGCTGCAATTGTTATTTGGAGTGCCGTGTTCATGTACGTTGCTTTCTATTATGCTTACATGCCAGCGATAGCACACACCCGTCCAGTTCACATGCAGTTTCAGTGAGTAGAATACTTATCCAGTCATTTATATGGAAGCAAGAAAGTACCCAAAAAATTTTAGAGCTTGTCCTGGGAAGGTGGGTCCGTGCTCATTTCCCCAGGCACACGTGTCCCTAACGAAGAAACAGCAGCTTTTGATGGTGGGCCAAGCATATAAAGTCCTTGTCAACATAGATATGCCAGAGTCACAACAAAATCAGGACTTAGGTTAGTATCCTTGAGTCTATCGCAGTTATTTTTATTATAATAGGAATATCCAGGCATGTTTATGGTGTGTGCCGATATGAGGGACCACGAAGCATCCTTAAGAGGACACTCTTGCAGAGCTGCAATGTTACGCTACAAATCTCCCTTGGTTAGAACCCTGACCACATGGGTTCTCAGTCCACTTTTCGTGTTTGGTCTTCGGGAAGAACATCAAGAGATTCCTGTAGAGCTTTTCGCTAGCTACGAAGAAGATCAAACCCATCCAGTCACTGATGTATACGTTGAAATCCAATCACAACAAATCCAGTTCTATTCAGTAGCCTTACACATCACAGCTGATTTCGCTGGTCTCCGTTATATAATGTTTCATTACCCGATACTCTCTGCTACCGTGGGTACTAACTCCTGGTTATTTTTATTTACTATAAAATTAAGTCGAACATTCCCAATTTAATTGCAGGAATCAGTACTAATCTGTTCTTCATTTTGAGTGTGTTTCTTCTTAGCTGGTATCACTGGTCTGATACCACCTGGATACATGATGCACGCGAGAAATATCGTCAATTACGTTCACCAAAGTCAGATATGTCAACAACAATTGATGATAGTAACAATCTTTTGGATGATGATGATCTGAGCATACTCGAGGAAAAATCTTCCGGTAAATCAGAGGATATTGAGGAGTTGAGTGGAGCAAGTGGCTTAGAGGGCGAAGAAGAAGGAAAACACAGGAAACTCATACAGACTGAATATAGTTACTAAAGTGATATATGCGCTGCATACTACTTAGTGTAGCTATTCTTTTCAATTCCCATTTTATCCAATTTTAAGTACCAAAGTCAACATTCTTTTCGCATTTAATTTGTTGCACAAAGAGAGCTACTTATTAAGTGAAACTATTTTGCCATGAGGCCTGTTTTATTTTTGGAGCTATTGTAAACTTATATTTTTATGTTTTATGTCTTTTGTTACGTTGAGTTTGTAATTCCTAACGTCATAATAAATCGATAAACGAAAATTACTTTTGATACATTGGTTCCAAGCCAATTAAGCAAAATATTCCACTACGCAAATGAGGCGATGAGAAACAAGCTGGAATCCAATCTGCCATAGGAGTAAATATTTCAACGTTGAGTTTCACTTCTACCCTAGAAGGCGCACTTCTTGGTATAATGCCAAGAAACATCTATTCCGGATTTGAGAATACACGAAGGAAAATTAGATGATAGAATAAAGATGAGACTTTAGTACATCTTTTGAGTCATTTAAGTTAAAATGCTAAATTGTTGACATAGAAAATTATGATCATTAACTCTAAAGGATACGCCCTCGAAGAGTCGAGTTATTCTCAATTCCGACGGAATGAGATTTTGAACGGAATTCCATTTGAAAAGCATTGCAATTCCGTTCGAAATTGATTCCGTCGGAATTCAAAATAGGCCTAAATATTAAAACAATAAATGATGCACGAAAACAGTGTTGGCAACTCTACGGCGTTTTTCTAGTGGACCAGCTTAAGCTATTCTTGATAAGGAGGAAGAATCGTGGGGTCATTCCAGAGAAGAAATCACGCAAAGCGCAAATCTGACGAAGTTATGCTGAACGGACTCTATACAGTTATGTGGACAGCATAGAAAGGGTTCAGACCTCAGATGCATACTCAAACAATGGTCTGACAAACAAGTAATATAATGTAAATCTAATTTGAGGGTTAGAGAACTTCTTGGACAATAGTTTTGCAAGCACACTCCTACAACTGGGACGTTCGTTTGCCTAGTTTTTCACTATAAATTCAACTCCCATCTCACATTAATTTCATATGTTGGACAGCGTACACGTAACAACCTCAAAATTACAGTAAGAGAGCAAAATTTTCAAGTTCATTGCTTGAGCGAGGTATGAATGTTGTGAACCGAACCAAATTTTAGGAAAGGATTGTGTTGGAACGAAAAAATTTTATTTTTTTTTATTAAAAGGGTGTAATATTAATATTTAGCAAACGCAACATCCTTGTGTTGCCTAATGCACGGTGTAAACCAAGAACACAATGGATTATGAATATGTCCTTAACAACAAAACATAATTATCATGAAAATAGTTCAACTTGGAAGTAAGATAATTAATTTTTTCGTTTACAGCAGTCATAAAATAAACTTTATTTTAACTCTAAGAAGGGAATTGTGCCATTTATTTCTTATTTGACCTGATTGATGACCAAAAAGTAGTGGTTGAAATTAAAATGGAAAATTAAGTGGTTTAGAATTGTCAGTTGTTGAGGGAAAAATTCCCTCAATCCCCCAACACTGAGCATAAGGGCTTTTCGAATTTTGGTAATCCTTCGACAAAGCAACATGGAACGTCTTAATGGTATTTATTCGGAGCCGTGTTTCAACCGATTTAATCTGTGAGGTTTTATAAAGTTGATAATACAGAGAATAGTAAAGTTCAAATAGTTCAAAATTAATTCCAAACTCCACACCTCAGTACAACTAACTAATCTGAAGGTTCAGGTGTCAGTTATGACCAGTGTCTGTAATACTTCATGAAATATTTTTAGTGTGATACAGGCAAATAAGTAAAATAAAATGTCGATATCAGTTTACTTTATTCAAAACATTTACCAAATTCGTACAAAATATGCAGGAAAAATAACAATTTTAAAACTCAACTACACTACGCAAACTTTTCCCCTCATGCATAAGATCAAAAGCTTCATTAATTTTATCCAATCCCATTGTGTGCGTAATGTATTCGTCAAGCATAATTTCCTTGTGTAAATATTCCTCCACTAGCCGCGGAACTGAATCTACACTTTTCCATCCTCCAAAAGCTGTTCCCTTCCAAGTGCGGCCTGTAACCAACTGGAATGGACGAGTTGAAATTTCTTGTCCAGACGGTGCTACTCCAACGATAACAGAAGTTCCCCAACCCTTATGGCATGCTTCCAGAGCTGCCCTCATTGTGTTAACGTTCCCAACGCATTCAAAGGTATAATCAAATCCACCATCCGTCAATTCCACCAAAACATCTTGAATAGGCTTGCCTTCATATTCTTTTGGATTAACAAAATCTGTACAACCAAACGTTTTTGCCGCTTCAAACTTCTTAGGATTAATGTCGATCCCATAAATCTTCGAAGCTCCAGCTTTCTTACATCCCATTGCGGCTGCTAGACCAACAGCACCAAGCCCCCAAACTCCACAAACACTGCCTGGTTCAACCTTTATATATAAATTTTAATAAATATTTCTTGTTTTACCTTTACCTGCATGGAAATTATCGCAAAGTTCAAGATTGCAACACTACATAAACAGTAAAACTTGCGTCTGCTAGAAAATTTAGAAGACTTACTACAGATTTTTCAATGGACTTGATTGCGAATTATTAAATTTTTAAAAAAATTATTTATATAGCTTTTGCAGTCTATGCAGTATGGTAATCTTCAAGTCGTACTATATTATTAACGGAAATTATTTCAACAAAATATTGCAGCAAAGATTAGTTTTTATAAAGTTGCACTTTGCGTGTTACATATTACTAGGAAGTGCAACTTACTTTCGCAGTGTTAAGAGCTGCTCCATAGCCAGTTGATATTCCGCACCCCAAAAGGCATACCTTGTTCAAGGGAGCCTTATCATTAATCTGAAAAATTATATTCCATCAGTTTGCATCCTAAATATGTTCTGACCAAATACCTTGCACAGCGAAATGTCTGCAACAACAGTATATTCGGAAAAGGTTGAGGTGCCCATAAAATGATAGACTGTTTGACCTTTGCATGTGAAGCGACTAGTACCATCTGGCATAACTCCTTTTCCCTGGCTCACTCTAATTTTTTGGCACAAATTCGTGTTGGGATTTTTACAGAATTTGCACTCGTTGCATTGTGGAATGAATAGGGGAATAACATGATCTCCTGGCTTAAATTTCGTAACACCTTCTCCTACACTTTCAACTATCCCAGCACCTTCGTGACCCAAAATTGTGGGGAATTTACCCTCTGCATCGAAACCACCCAAAGTGTATGCATCCGTATGGCAAACACCGGTTGCAACAATTTTTATGCGAACCTCATTTGCTTTAGGAGGTGCCACTTCAACAGTCTCAATTGATAAAGGTTCCTTGGCAGCCCAAGCAACAGCGGCTTGACATTTAATGACCTTCCCAAGATGCATCTCAAGTTAATAAGCATAATTTAATTAGTAAAATATTACCTTTCCAGTTGTATCCGTCATCTTCTGATCACCAATTTTAAACCGATCCTCAATTACTTTGATTTTCTTGTCCAAGCCAGCGCGTAGATAACTACACCAACAAATATCTCACAACGGCTTGTTAGGAGATGGGAATTAAAGTGAAAATGATAGACTTGTGAGGAATGAAATGCAATTTCTGTCCGATTATCAAATATCAGTGCTGAGTGCTGGCAGCATGTAGTTTATCTCCCACTCTGACCTCGATCTAATTGGAAATTTTGAAATTGGTCGTGTATTCTTTTTACAGCTGGCATAACATAGCTCTGACAAAAACCAGAAAAGATCACTTCAGCTTTCTTAAATGGACTGGTCGGTGATTTACAACGTCCCAAAGTAACGTCCACAGGTTTGAAGTTGGGTCGTGTCTTGTCTTTTCTTTGAGATTAATGCACAGCAAAGTCCCTTTACACATAACAACTATGAACATCGCCTGGCCTGGCATTTTACTCCACATTCGTATGTCAAGTCTGACAAGAAACAATAAAGAAGAGAACATTGCAAGAATTGTCAAAAAGTGGTCTACAAGGGCCGGTCAGAGATTTATTTAGAGAATTTTCTAAACAACCGAAAAAGCTAACAATTTTAAAAACTCACACAAAATGGTTCAGTGTGAAGAATTAAAAGATGATGACCTTCCGTCGAATACTTTGGAGCTTTTTTCAGAAAAGGATGAAGTATTAGAAATGATTGAAAACTTGAAGGTGTGCCACTCACAGAACTTCGAAAAGGAATACGAAAAATTTACGGAAATCTTGTCCAGGTGAGGAATATTTGTTCATATAGTTCTACAGGCAGTTTTCATTTTATTCTAAGTATCTAGAAATATGTAAATGTTTGCATTCGCATACAAAAACGCAAAGTGTATGGTAAATGTGGAAAGGTATCCATAAAATCGATGTTAGTCAAAAGATCTGTGTTCTCGAAGAGAAACTTAGGGCACTATTACTATCATGAGACTCTAAAAGGAATCTACTTTCTAGTCAAGACAATATTTTACGTGGTAAATGCAATTTAAAACTGTGTCTTGATTAGAAAATCAATTCGCTTTCAACTCTCATAATAGGGCCCTTATTCTTTAAATGGGGCTCTAGAAATGTCTTATCTCCCTGTGAATATAAAACAAAACTTCCAGTCTGAAAGTGATTCAACAAGGTTAAAAGTGCGTAAAAAGCTGAGGAATTTCGACCGATAAATATGTTACATATTTTTGAGAAAATATTAGAAAATGTTGTACAAAAACAGCTAGCGAAATATTTAGAAGAAATTAAGGTGATAATCTGGGAGCAGTCACGATTTAGAAAAAAAATCATTTGGGTGAAACTGCAGTTATCGTGTACTCAAATGATTTAGAGCTGTTCCACCATCCTCACTTTTATTATTCCCTTTACTCTCAAAGCCATCCCTTGGGGGCGTAATATAAAAGTTAGCTCTCAAAAAACCTCATTCCTCCAGTAAGTGAGCGAATAAAAAATCAAAAAGTGAATATTTGTTGTATGATAAAATGCCTGATGCAGAACGAAATAATTACTTTATCTTACAAATGCTGAAATGGAATTTTTTGTAGTTTTGAAAATTACCATAAAATTATTTAATTATATTTTAAGGTACCAAGAGCAACCTCACCTGCTGGATCTTCATTTGGACATTCTACTGAATAAACTGCTAGAAATCATACGAGATCCGAACAGTGAAGACTCTCTAATGCACGCCTGCTTTAAATACCTTTACACAATTTCCAAGGTTCGAAC
>QYTT01079095.1:1055-31671 GCA_006980735.1 Dasypogon diadema | reverse complement strand
AATTTTAGCAATATTCACTTTCCACTGTTTTTTAGCTTGGTTAGTTGTGGTGTCATGATCTAAGGCGTCTTGAGATAGAATAATTCAGCACATCCTTTTTTATTCACCATATTTACCTTCAAATTCCCACTCTTCTTTATATAACGCAAAATTTCTCCAACAAAAAGTCGAAAATTAATATAAACCACTCACAATTATGTTTACTAAAATGAGTTATTTATGGGACACAATTCTTCCTTGTCCATGACGTAAATAAACCATTAAATCTAAAGGATGGTCAAATATGCGAAAAAGGATGCTCACTTAGGCTAACGTGTGCCGCAACAACAACCCAGCATTCTGCTACGCACTTCAAGCGGCCGCAGCTGGGTGATGTACAGATTTTCATTTTCATTTAGGGCCTACACCTCCTAGTCGTTGTGTGCGTTATTTTCTCTGGTTCACGGCTTGTAAGAGTATCCCGGGGGTTTTGGACGTAGATATATATATTTGTATGTAGCCAGGAGAATGTTGCCAGAAGAACGGGACAGAATCGATGGGTTGAAGGGCTGTTAGCTTAAAAACAGAAAACGATTGTGTGCTAACCAAATAGAGAAAATCATATACAGAGATGACCAGTAGGTGACCTCTCAACGGAAAACCAAGCACTCATAGCGTGTCGGTGTTTGTATCTATCTAGAATGGCTGTAACTATTCTATAGCCACGTATATGAGATTATTATTGGTATCCTAGCAACTCCCCTTTGTGGTACATAAAGGAAACGTCTGTACGTTTGCCTTCTCTGTGCACGACTAAAACGTTCTCGGGAGGTTTTCCTAGACATAATGGTTGTATATATGACAAATATTAATGTAAAGATAACTTTATCCCCAATAGTGGCACGTATTTCGTACCGAATGTAGGTACATCGTAACGTCCAAACAAGGAGCATTCTTTGACTTGGCTCCAAATTAGAACAGACCAAAGTTTATAATAAAATAAGTCCAATTACGGAGGGATGCTTTATTGAAACTGTTTCCTAGTTTTATAACAAGAGAAGCTACTTGCATTTTGCGGAAGCCTTTTTGTGTAAATAGGTATGCTTTAAATGCAACCATATAATTTTATAACCAACATTGAACGCGTAATATTAAGTCTTCTATTAACTGTACGATTTTTATATCTTTGTTGTGAGGATGGTTATCTGAACTCCTGGAATATATAGGTTTACATTTCTCCAAAGTTGGACAACTCTGTGGTGCACACAACACAGTTTAGGGAAAAGGAGATTTTAGCGAAAATGCAGTTGGGAATTATCTTTAAAACCTCACAATAACAAGATTTATATACAACCTTTTCCATGAAATTTTACCGTTCAAAGTAGGAGAAGTTTTGAAAAGTTCAAAATTGGTTGCCGAGTGGGCTAACATATACGTTTGCAGACTTTCTCCTTTGTGGAGAAGGGTTCGAATTCTGCAAAGAGCATGGTGATTTATCTGGCACCAGTGATTAAGGCAATTCTACTGATAAGAGTCGTTTTTGCGAAGCTATTGGGATGTTGCATAGTAAAAATTTCATGCCAAAAATTGCACTCTCTTCACTTAAAAATTTCCCTCCGTCTAAGTTGCACTCTGTGTGCATTATAAGACTGTCTCCTGAACTTAGGAAAAATAATAAAAAAAAACATTTAGGTGATGGTAATTCTAAAGAATTTTCCAGGTCTGTGCAGCTTTTGCAGCCTTTTTATTTCTATCGGGATAATTATTTTAAATGCATGGCACAGAACTGCTGTCTTTGGGCTATATATAACTGTCCATATGTCATCAAAACACGTCCTCAAAGCTCCAACCTCAACCTCATTGAGAATCTTTAGACGAAGAAAGAAATAAACAACTGCGTTTCTCGAAGGACAGCTTTGCTAGAAGAATGGAACAATATTCCTCTTGAACTTACCATACTTTAAAGATGGCGAATCAACACCCAAACAGTTGGAAACTATTTACAAAGCTAAAAGAGAACACACAAAGCAACAAAACCTGTAAAACAATAAGTGAACAAATACATAAGTTTAATTAAATTAAATCGAAAATGTAATTTTGGAGGATATGAATTCATCGAATTACTAAAAACGCCTATTTATTTAAAATAAACTTAGAAATTATACGAAAATATTTATGTTATTAACTTCTTTTGAATTTTTAGAGTATATTTTTATTTAAAATTAATATTATGACCTTCAATTGAATATAGCAATCGAAAGATTAATTAACTGCTATATTGAGAGATTTTAAGAAATTATTTTAAAGTGTAAATAATTATTTAATTAAAATTTTATTTCATTTTTAAATTACTCTTTTTTGAATTAAATTATTAGTTCAAGTACATTTTTATTTCATTTTGAAATAATTGATTACTTGCAATGTTTAATTACTTCATATTAAAATAAAATAATTATTTGAAACAAAAGATGAATGCAGTTTGCCCAGGTCTGGAATTTTCCAAGTGTGTGAACTGAAACCTTATGATAAAGGAGTTAGAATGTTTATACCATTAAATAAATTAAGACATACTTTGGAAAATATTAAACTTCATGATGGAAAGAGAATAAAAGACAAGAAGGGGGGGGGGGCAAATATACAAATTAGCACTTTATTTTGGCATTGTTATTGGAAGATTTTCTGGAAACTTACTTACTTATAACTTAGACAATCGGCTTGTGGTATCCAAAACCAAGAGCTTATTAAGAAACACTGGTGGAACGCAAACCACGAATGAAAGTCAGTCAGAGTTAGTCGTCTGAAGATGACCAAATAGGATGAAACGTGTTGTATGTTGTAAAACTTTTCAATAAACTATTGTTTTGCAAAACAGTGATGAATCTATTGATGGCAAGCGGAAGTTTTAATAACATGATATGGGGAAGGTTCCAAAATCAGTGTATATAGGCTTCAAAACCCTTGAAATGGATATTTTGAATGAAGTGATTTATTGCTGGGGAAATAAATTAATTATACAGAATTTGTGAATTAAAACTATCGGAAACAAATTAAATGTTCTTCATGCTAGTGATAAACAGTGCCCCACAGACACAGATAAAGCACTGTGTAAGGTCACCAAGGGCCAAAAACAGCTACTGGTAAGACGACAGAATATGGCCCAGAGATCTAATTCTATAATAACCAGAAGTCTAGTGCGATGTACCACAAGAGTCTCAACTGGAACCTCTCTTGCATCGTTTGTTCGTTAACAATCTAATGAAAATTGTTACACTGATGACACAGACGTTATACTTGTTGTCTGTCTGTATGTATGTCTACTTTTGAAGTGTGTAGTGAAGGCAGTATCTCGAGGGGTATTTCCCGGTCGGTAGATTTGTTTCCTTTGAAATAATTTCCGTGGCATCATCTAAAATCTATAATTTATGCTGCTTAACTCCAATCACTGGAGTTTTTGCAACAATGAATTTTAAATAGGTCCCATCAAATAACTATACAAATGCCCCAAAATATCTGAGAACTTTTTGAAGAGAATTCAAACTAGCGGCAGTGTTCGGAACTCGAAAAATAAATCCCTTTTTAAGAGAATTTTTGAGTTAAAATCCTATGAGGGCTTCTCTTTTGAAAAATCTTTCATTTAAGGGATTTTTCTATGAATAATATTTTGAAGAAATTAAAAATTCATCATCAGCAATTTTTGTAAAGTATTGACCTGCTCGTAATTTTTTAATAAAAAATAAATAAATATTAATATTTTATTGAACCTCATTGAACTAGATAACAACATTAACAGTCACTGAAGTGAAAATTCCAGAAAATAGATTACAAATTTCGAACTTTAGCTTTTCAATACAATATTAATTTGAGTGCGGGATTTTAAGAGATATTTTGTCCAAAATTGAGAGACTTTTTAACAGCAGAAGTTTCGAACACTGAATTGGAGGTGGTCATTTTCCTCATTTAGTAAATTATACTATTTAAAGTGAGGTAAAGGATTTTATTCGTTTACTTAAGAATACCATTTCTCAGAAAGTAAAGAATCAAATTTAACAAAAGAGGCGTTAAAATCAGAATTTAGTAGGCTTTAAAATGAGGTGCTACTCGACGCCCCTTCAGTAAAGCATTTCTAGGCTTCTTCATGAAACTATAATATTCAAATAAACCTAAAAAATTAACTTGCAATTAACATTTTATGACTGTTATGTAGGTGCGCAAAACGAGAGAATATGCTCCAATGGAAGCGTCATTCACCCACCCTTAATAAAATGCCCAGCAGGAAGCGAGGCACTTAACCCTCCCCATTAAAATTGAGCAAATATTCAACAATAATAACTTGTAAGGATAATTTCACACTTAGTTCATTTGACAGATGCCACTTGTTTATGTTGACTTGCCCTTCCTATACCTCAGGGTGAATGTGTAACCCCAGATGCATATTTGTACTCTTCCTGCTCTCCCTTGATTACTCCACATTTTGAGGATGATTTTTTAAGAATCACTTGCTCTGCGTCCAAACTCAACTGAAGCCAAATTAAACACACTAGCAACGAGGTTGGTTTTTTGAGACTGACGACATTGAAAAATTGTCCTCACTTCTAGGGGTGAAAATCTTCCGCAGGGTGAGTAGTGACTACAGACAGCTTAAAACACACAATTCTGTCGATTATGTTGTATTTGAATCGGGTTAGCTGACAGAGCACTGTGTTTTAAGGACGCAAAACGTTAGAGTGAATGTTGGGCGAGAAAGATTTATTCAGAGGGTTGTTTAAGGGTGCAATATGAAAATTCAATTTTGTGCCACATTATTTGACACGGATTACCATTGAGTGCATTTATTTCCTCATCCTTATCCGTTCTTTGGGGAATATTCCCTGGCACACGAGAGCGCAATGAAGGTTTTGTGATAATCTGCACCCCCATTTCATTGTAAAATTGAATAATTCGCATTTTAAGCATCCGCTCGCGAAGCTCTGAGGGACTGTTGATTTAATTTCTTTAATGTGAATATCAGGGCACGTATGAGCAATTTTTCAATTAATTTTAATTTGACGCTGAATATGTTAAGGCTTTTTTTATGCAAGGAATTTAACTACAAAGATACTGTAATGAATGAGGAGAAGGAAGAAATTGATATTTAAAAAGGTCTTCTTAATGAAATAGGAAGGCGAACTTCTTGCTCTTTTTGAAAAATCTATTTACATAACATATCGAAAGTAAAGTTGCAGACCATTCTCATAACTATGGTAAGGTCGTATGGAAACCTACCGTTTTTGCTTTTGAATGATTCTGAAGTAGAAACAATGTGGACGTATTTAAGTTTTAAATGTTAAACCCATTTTTTACCTTTTCAAATTGAGCGAGCTTCTGGTAGAATGTTTTGAATGAGTACGACAGTAATATTGTTGTTAATGGACAAAAATGGCGTTGGTAGAATTCCAAATTTTGCAAAAAAACAAAACAAAAAAGTTTAAAGCAAAATTAAAATTAATCGAACGAGCTTTTGGTATTAAATGGTATGATATGTAACTAATGCAGATTGATTCAGTGGTTCTTGAGATATCTTGATTACTGCCAACCGTTTCTTTCTAATCGTGATTTGTTAGCTTCGAATTCTGATAATTTGGTGAGCCTCTTGTTTCTCGGGACACTTTCGAAAATGAATTCATGATGCAGCAAACACGTGAAAATCAAGGTATACCTACTACGTACGTACTGTACGACGCTACTTCTTACACGAACGGTTTGAACACCAGGTGCGAGTTATACGTACTTGCGCTGAATGTTCCACGTAATTGTACTTCTTAAAATCATCATAGCTCCGTCAATTTTGAGCTGATCGTGAGGAATCTTTGAAGGAATATTCTTTTGATTTTATGGTGAAAGAAAATGTAAAAATCCAAAAATTGATTTTCTTGGTCCAAATGACTAGATATCAGGGTTGCCAATCTAGCTACTTTTGTGATGTTACTAGCAACAAGTTTAGAGACAAGTTAAAAAAAGTCTAGTGTCGTTCTAGTTCATCAACGGCTTTTTTAAATTCAACCAAATGACAAATATTTCAGAATTCTATCTGGCTGATTTTATTATATATAAAGTCCTATAAGAGATTTTATTTCTTTTCATCCAAGCATGTCTTTAAATGTTTTTAGTGTCTATTATCTAATGGTATCTGGGTGTATCCGGGTTACAAACGGAGTTTTAGTTGCAGCAGCGCAAGCTGCACGTATAATTTATATATCAAATTTTGAACTAGAAAAATTTCTAGTTTTTAGTATAAACAAATATAACAAAATTTGCAATGTTCGCCAGTGATCCTTGCAAAGATAGAAGCTGCTCAGGAGACCTTTCGGTGTCGGTTCTTAGATTTTAGATTTTATTTTAGGTGGAAAGGGGTTAGGGCGCCACCTGGTTTTTCCCACAAAGAGGTTAAACCACGAAACCTATCTTTGAAAAGGACATGCTGCGAAAACTCAATGTATTTGGGCGTTCGACTACAATTCCCTCCATAGACCAACACTTCACTTCAATTCAAATACAGAGTAAAAACTAATCAAATTTACCAAATCAGCCAAGTCCGCTATAAGAATTATGTTGGGATGAAATATAAAATAAAAAAAGCAAAAAGACTTCTTTTTTCCTTTTCTTCGTGTCTGGATCCAAGTCTCTACGCCACGAACTATCCCACCCTTTACTTATTGTGCTGCTTAAGCCTCATCCGCCTTTTCCTTCTCCCATTCGATATCCTTCTTCCTTTTTCTGGAAAGAAAATGTATCATCATTTATTATCTTTCCACTTTTCTACAATTATCCACTTCAAGACTAACTAAACCATCTGACCACGTTTGTTTTTCCACTTTTTTACAGTGCGGTTATCCAAGACGAAATCCGTGTACCAAAAATCTCTTCTTTTGGTTTCTGCTTTCCGGCGCTTTTATAAGCTCTTCGCCACTTTTAGTACTACGGAAATGATCGTTATAAAGTTACGGTTTACGGCTCGAAGCCCCTAGTAGCGGGCACTGAGAAAGTGCCTTAATATCTTGCATGATATATTTTCTTTTGGTTATCGTCAAGGTTCACCGGAAAATTGAGATGTGGCAGAAATGTCTAATTTGGATTTCAGTACAGCTTTTCTTGTCTAGAGCAATGCAACAGGAGAGATTTATATATATATATATATATAGGCTATGTTGATAATAAAATATTCTGGTAACGTTCGGCTATTGTATAAGGAATTGAAATATTTCAGCAAAGAAAATATAAAGTACATTTACAATAAATTAATGCCTGATACGCCCATTATCTATACTTATACTTATGATTACTGCCTCAAGGCAATCATCTTGGCTTCCTTATCCTTGTACTTTCCATTTACGATGTTGTGCATCTGTTAAGGCACTCCAGTGTCTTATTTTATGCCGATGATATGAAAATCTTCTCCTTTATCAACGACATCGACTGTGACTGTGCTACTCTTCAGGAAGACTTAAATAAACGAAAGATGAAAGTGGTCGTGGCCGAGTACCCAATTTTCATCAAAGAGCGCTGTTAGCCCTTACACTCAAGAAAAGTGATGTTGAGGATCTTGCAATCATGAGCGAAGAGAGACTTCACAATCAATCAAAAGGGTGTAATCTTACAGCACGACAATATAACGGAATTATAAACCTGCCAAATCGTTGGACGGAACTAGGCGAGGATAATGGAAATTATATTATAGATTATTTTTTATTCATCTCTCAGATAAAGAGCTTCAAAAGTGTGTACTAAAAACGACATTAACAATTTGAGTGTTGAGTATAACAGTTTTGTTCTTGAAACGAGCGTCATCGAGATTCGTTTAATTATTACTAGACTTGATACTTTTTTTTAAATGAATATATTTATGAAATCCAGTGTTTAAAATTTTAGTATTTCCAGAGGTATTTGTCGTTAAAAGAAGCAGGATTTATAAAAAAAATACTCCTACTTTCGTAGTAAACTCAAATTTATTTTTTCCATATTTGTAAGCCAATTGTTTTAGCGACTTCTAGCGACTTTGGAATATATAGAAGTTGACGACTTCTAGCGACTTGCCGTCTCAAATATAGTGACTCTTCCGTACAGACTGTTGGCAACTATGTTAGGTAAAACCCCTTAACACGTTGAGTGCGGAAGTTAGCATAAAAGCTTTTGTGAGAGAATTGCGTATTAAACTGCATCTACACTGAGAAAGCTTTTAAATGTCGGTCCCTAGAGACCGGCGCCGCGCTCAACGTGTTAATGGAAAACCTACCAGACCAATTAGTTTGGGCCTTAGGCTTAGAAATTAGAAGTCTTTCGCACTTCACGTCCCTCAACAGGACCATATCTGAGCAAAAGGACTTCCTGAAGCATCAGTAGGCTTATTTATTTCCAAACTTCGATGGCTTATAATTATAATTAATTCAGATGGTTATTATAATTACTTCTTACACTTACATATTATTTTACTCTTTAATTTTTCCCTTAAAAGTGAGACAATTTCAATAAAATCTGAAAGATAGAATGGGAGCATCGCCTTGGGAAGCACTCTAGAGCCTATGGAAATATTTTCCGCTAACACTAACAACAACAAAAACACTCCCCGGAATAATTTAGGTCCGTCCAACTTTTATTTCTTGATTTTATTCAGAATAGAAAAAACAAGGTCAAAATCAGAATTTCACAAGTCATGGAAAAGTAATGGAGGAGTACAACTCAATCCGTTGGCTTAGTTCGGCTGCGCCTGCCTTTCGCCGCATGCTTAATACATACCTTTCCGCTGCTCGCAGCAAGGGTGCATAAAATTAGGCTATCAAGTTCAGGTGCAGTGTTTACCGGAGCCGATAAATATTAATGCCAATGGATATTTGCTCCCCTATGAAATTTTATTCGAAACCCAATGAATTTTATAGAAAATGATTGAATATCAATTTAGAATAGTTCCGATTTCTTAACCCTGGCTTTTATAAAAGTTTAAGAGTTCCTATTGTAGCCTCGACAACAGAAAGCATAAAAGGTCCGAATCAATTGAACCAAAACAGACTCCTCAGTATTTCTACAGCGTATCCTTTCGGCAATAATTCTCGGGGAAATAAATGCAAAAAGGAAACAAATCATGTAACATACAAATTCAATCAAAGCCATCAATCTATTTCAGTTCTCGTTATTTTTGCCTGTTTACAGTCACTTTCCCAGTTTTTTGCTTTTTTGAATGTGAACTGCTGTGCGTGTGACGTGTGACGCTCCTTCAACCACTCGATGACCAAATTTACTGCAAAAACTTGCCTAAAAAAATCTCGTTCCTAGCAAGAAATCATGACTGATCCTTCAAAGCTACAAGGGAAACGCGATGCTGTCAAAATCAAAGTCGGCTACTATATGGCACTATATCAACCTGAAAGGAGCGGATATGCCATGGGAGCAAAGAAAAAAAAACGAATGTCACAAAAACGATATTTGTGGGTGGAGGGTCTGCTGAGGGACATCGTGGGGAGGAAGAAAAGCCCGAAATCATGAAATATAAATGACACACGACCAGGAAAGGTGACTCTCAGGGGATGAATATATTACGTCATTGTGTCAAAAAGTGTAAAAACTGAAAGAACTGCTGAAACAGGGAAAAATAAAATCCGCTCCGAAGGGCTCCCCTATATCTTATCAGGGAGAAATATTCAGTGCGTTGGAGATTGATCGATGGCCAGAGGATTAAGGAAAGGTGGCCAGGAAGGATATTTATGACCTGTCGATTAAATTGCTTTAAATTTATTATTTACTTCGTATGTGTACTCGTAACTTAGACCATAGGCGAAATTTATAATTCTGGGATGAGATGGGTTTAATTCATTTGGCAGTGTTTTGATGCATGATTATGCTTTGTGATCCTAGTCAGATGAATTCAAGGCGTGGCTACTATTAAATACCCTTGACATATCCTCTTACATATCGATTTGAGGTTCAAGTTCATAGACATAAATCCAAGATAGAATAATTAACATGTTCGTCTCATAAGCGCTCTTCGATTTCCATAGAGGCAGCATTTCCCATTCATGTTCCTGCTTTTTTTCACCGTTCTACCTTTCAGAGAAGAGCTGTGAAAAATTCCAAAATCTGGTGGTGTGTAACGGAAGTATATTTTAACACAAATTTCACATTAAATTTAACACTCACCGACCGGCCTCTTCGACCCTGTTTTTGTTTTAGAATCATAAGCGGCCATAAGCTCGGACCCCTGTCGATTTATGAGTTTACACGGCAGGAAATGATGGCAATGAAGAGCACGCATGTGTTAAAGTTGCCCGTGTGAAAATAGAATCGGCGCACCGTTGACATTTTAACCACATAACGTCGCGTCGTTTTTTACTTTCCTCCGGTGTTCTTAACCTTTAAACAATCAGGTAATGGCACTTATGCTAAGGAAACACCTGAGCGACTCCAATGACAAAGGCCTGAATTTTCTGCGTCCATTTGCATAAAATACGGCCAGAAATCATCGGAATATTTACATGAAAACTTAATTTCGATATAATTAACTAGAAAATTCAAATATTTTCCACTTTTGCGCTAAATATTCATGTTGACATGGTCAGCCGGTGGAGCAATAACTCTCCACTCATGTGGTAAGTATGAAAAGAGCCGTATCCGGTTATTGATTTGCATACTCACAATGGGGGACCTGGGCAATATCGCCTGCCGAACGCTGCATGTATGCAACTATGATGTGTGCATTGCATATATCTGGTGCTGATGGTAATTGATGCGCAACAAACAATTCCATCAAACAATTTAAAAATTAATCAAAAAGCTGTGCATGATCATTAGTTATCCCGCCCAGGTGGAAGTAGGTAGGGCTGGCTTCCCAGTGTAGTTTGTGTAGTGTTGTGCAATTTCGAAGCAAGTGGGTCAACACAGGGATGATGTTCACTTGCATTCTATTCACAGGTGAGCACCATACCTGTAAAAACCAGAACAATGCTGAACGGTACGAGATTTATTCAAAATATTTTTAACGTCCCGTAACACCGGATGTTTAATTATGAAATAAATGTTGGTTCCTATCCTATTTAATGCTAATGAAATTCATATGTCAATTCATGTGTCCACTAAAGCATGGTAGAGATTTCCATAAGAATCGGCAGATAATAAGTTGTTTGAAAGGAAAATTGCTATTACGCCTCTGAATTATGTGGGACGCTTTATTTTGTTCGATCATTGTTACATTGATTTGGCCGTTACACTGCATGTCAGTGTAATTAGCTTTTGTAAACGCAGGACGTATGGGATATTTGGAATGGACAACAGGCGTAGACGAAGACTACGTGTTTAAAAAGATTTTAATTGAATTAATAAGATGTAATTTAGGAAACGTATGTAGACAATACCCAACTACTTGAATTTCGATGGGCACAATGAGCAATTTATTCTATGGACATTGATGAAAGGACCAGTCCAAATTATTAATATTAAATTTAAAGTTAGGAATTAAACCACAAAATGAACTAGTAAAATTGAGAATACAATGTTTTAACAAAACAGGCAATATTAAAAACAAGATTTTGAAATTATTTATCTAGGATTGCAAAGTATAAACCAAAGATGAAATCACAAAGATGCGACACTGTAATAATGGCTACTAAAGTAACAAGGATGGATAATGTTACCACGACCTCTATAGTAAGATTTCCAGTTATAGTGGTTTTGTCCATTTGCTTTTGAGGCGCACCAACACATCAGCATCAAGGAGCAGGTCTTATGTACAATAAGTAATCATTCAACCGGCTGAACACATTTAAAGCAAGGGGCAGGTCAATTTTACAACTCTAATATTTCCTACCTATTTGTGTGTCACTTCTTTGTTAGTTTTATTTATTCTTTGGTATAAACTGTTGAGTACCCTCTACAGGTTTTAACAATTTTGCGCTCTTCATAGTGGTAGATTACTGTACCATTGTATAGAGGGTGTCCCATTTCTATTTAACTCTGTGAATTTCTCGAAAACGATATGTCGTACGAGAAATTTATTATGAATTTTGTTCACCTCACAAGCAGCTGCAAGATAGCACTGTTAGATCCTACATAGATGGCGCTGTTATCGTTAAAATCGATCGAAATTTTGTTTTTCTTGCAGAAACCCTTATTTTTTTACTATAGATTCTTATTGTAGGTTAAAAAATGACTAAAGTGCAATCCAAGTATATTTTGTTTAAAAAATGATAATAATAAGTTGTAATGATTTAAACTCGTTACATTTTGTGTGTATGGTATCGGCATTGGTATCATCGGATGCACCACGTGGGGGTTGCGCAATCAGGTTTTACCCTCAAAAAGCCAAGGCTGCAGATCCAATGCCCAGACTTCCACAAATAACACAAGCAATTTCGTTTATAGGTACCAAAAGGATTGTTCAAAATGATGTTCATTGATTTTGTGGCACATCCTAACTCTACGTTGAAAGTTTTTTTGCAAAACATGGATACTTAAGGACTTGCAAGCATTTCAGATTTGAATCTTCATGTTTTCGTTCGTTGTTGGAGGTTGGCAAAAAATCAGATCCTCTGGATATCCCCCAAGAAAAAGTCGACGGTGATGAATCCACAGATCGTGCTGGCCAATTTATAGGACCTCGGCACCAATTCAGCGTTCCAGGGATGCGCAGACGAATGGAATAATGAGCTGACGTTGGGACCACATTACCATTCTGTTTTCCAAGCCAATGCCTTCTAAGAGCATGGAGAGTTTTTGGTGTATAAGAATTGTAAGTAGGGCTCGCCGGTTAATGTTCCAAAAAAACACTGGTCCAATCAGGTGTGTATCTATCACCATCCATTTAAGGCGCAATTACAATGATTGGTTTTGCAACAAGATAGGCCTATACCTGTTGACCAAAACTAGCTACTTTTGCCTCAATTTACTGTGCACTATTTCATTTTCTGGACGATATGAATCAAAGGTAAGTTTCTGCCTAGGTGGGAGAAAGGAATAACGTAACACATCCTTAGTTCACCGTACAGTTGCCATGACCTTTCGTGGATGCAGAGGCCCTAACTTTGAATAGCATCCAGCTACAGCCCTGTTATTTTTTGGTATATCGCAAAAAACCCATTTTTCATCATAGGTGGCAAATCGACGCAAAAATGGATCCTTCTTTTGCCAATTAAGCAAAGAAAGAGCGATCTCCATGCGCCGAGGCTTGTTAGCTTCGGTAAGTTCTCACAAGGTGAAGAACAACTTTTAGGTGGCGGCTTATTGTGGCTATGGTTACATCAAATTCCTGTGGAAGACATTGGACAATTTTTGATGTCATTTTTCAGAGCAGCCTTAAGGACTTTATTACTAATGGTCGGTGCGGATTTCCCCTTAGGATCATTTCCTAACCCGTAATCTGTAGTATTGAATTTAGCAAACTACCGGAGAATGATTCGCTCATTACATGTACCCTCTTCGAAAGCAGAATTTATCTCCCGCGCTGCCATTGCAGCATTAGATCCCTTTCTAAATAGAAAATTCTCTTCCGAAATTCGCCAGTTTTAAATATCCTGAGTTATGAGAGTTATTGCCAATATTATATCAATAACTTCTCTACGGTTTCTGGTAACAAAAGTAGGCTCTATAGCCTTGTTTATTTCATGTAGTTTAGTAGTTATTATGACAGCCGTAAAGACTCTTACCTCTTGAATTTCATGCACTACTTCCCAAAACAGTGCGCTATGCATTGGCATCGCATGCTGGTAATAGATCCAGATTCCTAGTGGTCCCGCAGGTGATTGTGCTTTCCATTTCATAAGACGGATGATCAGAATCATAGGAAAGATAATTACTACGAGGAATGGTTCTTCTGGTCCTCTCTCCTCCAATATTTTCACAGCAAATTCGTTGCGTCATTGAAGGTAACCTGTGGAATAATAAAAAAATCTAGTTCTTTCTTTGTCAAAGTACAAATTATTGGACTACTTGTACCACGATGGTAGAACACCTGCAGTTTGTTTCTCCATATAGAGATGGAGTCAAGTGACGCTTAGGATTTTCCACACATTCTTCTCGAAGATGAGAGCTACCCTGCTACGATTGAAACGGTCCTCTGTTTTCTCATCTTGTGTCATTATTTCTCCTGACTCACGTGCTATCACTATTCGCGAACCATGACTTCAGAACCATGTGATCCTCTTCTGAGTTTTCTTCAGACGCTAGGTTACAGCTAGCAATATCACATCTGTCCGAGCCCGAGGACGGGAGTTACTGCCGGGTTCTATGTCTTCCTCAAAAAGAAAGGGGGGGGGAGATTATCCAAATACGCGATACCGTTGAAAATGTGTACATTTAAGCCTTACGAAATACTTAGTTTCCCTTCTTTCTTCTCTTTTGTATATACGTATAAAACCTAATGGAGAAAAAAACCTCATTTTATATTACTTATTTTCATTTCCTGCTTTATACTTTTTTTAATCTACTCTCTTTTAGCGTGAATTTTACTTACAATCGTTTCTGTATTCAAAAGAACAGAATTCTATCGTTTTTTTGTACATGTTCAGCTCTTGACGCAGCTGGAACCCAACCTTTGTCGCAGAATTAATTTACTTTAAACAAAACCTAAATTTGAAATTTATTAGTATTTTCTAATATTTAGCATAGAAATTTCTTTGTTACCCCAAAAAATCTGAGTTTTTGTTTGTAAACAGATTCGTACCGAATGGTAATCAAATTCGATTGTGTGAAACCATTCTTCAGACCAATTTGAAAACGATCAGCGCCAAGAAATAATTTCTTAATTATTATGACAGCAATTACAGCAGAAGAAAAGAAAAAATTGATTGCGATTTATGTTTTGACATGTTTACTGCCAGTGAACCAATCGTCCCAATCAATACCTGTTCAATATTGCCTGAGTGGTTTCACTCTGTTATGTAAATGCGTTCGGACACAAAAAGGTACCAGAGCGTAATTTATAGTGAGATCAGTTTCTAGCAAATGACTTTATTTAAATAACTTACTCTAGCATCGTCCAGTATTATTAATAATTTTTCGGTTATATATATGTAAATTGTGTGGCCGGGCAACGCTGCGACCAGAGACATTTTGTATGATGAACAGCTCACGATTTGAATATTAGAGCTTCGTGCTTTATGTTTTTCGTTGTTAAACAAGGTCAATGCGGAGTTAATAACGCGGATAGCCATTGTAAAATTAGCTTAATCTTAAGTTATGACAGAGATTGGTACTGTACCACTTAATCATATTCCCAGATGGAGGAAAATTTTGCCTTTCATTTCGTATGCAAACGGCTTGGTAGACGGCAATAATTTATTAATAATCGCTTTGAATTTGTAAATTAGATTATTGACCTGAGGTAATGTATGAAGCGCGAAGATAAGGATGGCTATGTCATAATTTAGTGTTGGGTTTAATAATTTACGAAAACAGTATGAAATACAAATGGAAGATATGTGGAGTGTTTTGATGTTCATTCAAGAATACCCACAGTGGTAACGTGTTTAGAATCTTGTCATTTACATTTTCCACACAATTTCTCCAGTTGAATTTTACTTTGTTATCTAATTGTGTACCTATGCAGTTGGTAGCTGCCACCTTACTTCTGTACAAATACAATTAAGGCAACGATAATTAGCAAAAAATCATTATCAATAGCATTGGTTTAATTATTAATTCAATTTCCCAGCGCGTTATGAAAAACTCAAGTTACGAATAACCTCAGCCTGGCTTTAAAGACATTAGCAGAGCCCCAATCCTGAATGAATCTAGGCAACAGATTCCAAAGTCGTATAAGAACTCTCCATATCCAAATTCACTGAAACGAGGGAAAATTAGGCTGCGATTTCGTAGTGCGGATGTAAATTACATTTGATCTTGTAAGTAGAAAAGTTTAGTAGTATGAATCAATTTGTACAAAAACAAGGAAAGAACCTATAATTGGTTTAGACCAGTTATGTTATACCCTAGACATAGGGCAGAAAAGAAAATAATACGTTTGTAGTTAATTGTCCGCGATTACTTATTTTTATACATTTGCATATTTTTATCCGTAACGTGTGGCGGCACTTTTTGGCTTTAATTACTTTATTTGACCTTGAAATGACTGCTGTAAACCGCTTTAGCCTAGATGTGAATCATATACTCGGACAACTTTTCTAGATATTCCATCGGCCGTTCATCTTTAGTGCATTCTATGTATATTTTGCTATCTATGAAATTTTTAAAATGACTTTCATATGGCAGCCCTCTGAAAGGCTTGCCCGATTTGGTTCATTTTTTACCAGCATATTTAAGTTTTACTAAAATACTTGTGCGCTGAATTTTACCCATCTACTTGGAAGCGTTCTCGTCTTAGAAGGAAAATATCAATTTTTTATTTGATATGGCTGGAGGTTTCATATGGCAACCCGATGAAGGAATTGTCCAAATTGGCCCATTTGAGAACTTGATCTTTCATTTTTAATAAAGTATCTGTGTACCAAATTTCAAGCCTCTAGCTTAAAGCATTCTTGAGATAACTCGCGGACAGACAGACAGATAGACAGACGGATAGAGAAGACATACGGACAGACAGACGGACATTTATTTCGATTTCTTTTCTTTTCCCATTAATGGCAATATTAGTATCTAATTCTACTGCAATTCGTTATTAGACCATGCGACCCCAAAATATCTTCAACAAAAGCCCTTTTATAGTGGCCTTTTGTGACGTTATTTTTGTGCTGAAATTAAAGCAAACTGAAGTAGGGTCTGTTGGCTTCTACACAAAATAGCCAAGTCTTAAAGTACGCTTTATTAACTGACTACTCAAATGAAATAAATTCAATTTTTGGCAACCCAAGTATCAGTAACACTACCTTTTCAAATTTATTAATATAATTTAGTTACGTTAAACTGAGCGATGAAAAAAACCCTTTGGAGAAAAACTGAACCAAGACAATCAATCAAATTGCAATCCTCATCAGGAGGGCATATCCGCACATTTCGCCAAGTGAAAAAAGCTTAAAATTTTGTGGGCTTTTTTATTCATACACGTGTGGACATTTAATCGGCAGTGGTTGAGCCCCTCAATGAGGTTTCCAGCCCGCCACTTCCATTCATAGACGAAACCACTTATCCAAGGCTTGTTTAATGGGCAAATGGATGTGTAGCCTATAGCCTCAGATATTCTGGGCAAAGCCTGCACAACATCAGCTCAGGCATCGTAGTCTGTGCAATTAACTCGTACGGAAATAAAGAAACCTTTAAATAATTTGAGCATTTATTTCATGCGTTTTTACCACTTTTTATTTTTTGATTTATGCCCAGAAGATCCATTTTCCTTGCGATTCTGTAATCGGCAGTAACTTCCACCGTGAGCATGGCGTATTTAGCATACAGCAGGGTAAATACTTCCATGCTTTTTGCATGCTATAAAGTGGAATAGGCAGGGAGTAATTAATCACTTGGAGTACTGCTCGAAATTAATTTGCATTTATTGTGCTGGGTGGGTGGTTATCACCGTACTAAGTACTGCTATTATTACTTGCCAGCTTATCATTCTGGTTAAGAAATTTTATTTGCAAGTCAGAGTATCTGAGATATTTGCCCATTTACTAAATATCTGTAAGATAGACAGAAATAGAACTTAGTGGAAGTGTCGCAGTAACTAAGCGAAAAAGTAAAAAAACAACAACAAATTACATGTCTAAAATTTTCTTTTAATTAGCCCGAAAATTACCCCTCAACCAATTTTTCCACTCGCATCCCCAACCACTTACCATCCATTTAGCCAAAAAGTTTATTTTCAGGACCCGCCCCGGCAGAAACAAAAACTGACGTCCATAATTCATTCTGCTCATTTCATTTAATACGCTCTATAATGACAAGCGAATTTTTCTATCCAACTTCGTGATGATGGAGTAAAATGAGGACCGGGAAGAAGTCAGAGCCCTTGATAAATTGGGGTCGAATTTTTCTTTCCTGAAAGACACAAGAGTATCATGGCCGCCGAAAATTTTAGCAAAAGCATCAAAAAAATTCGTAAAAGGAAACCCAACTGCTAGAGATAAAAATTCCAGGAAATTAAATAATGTCGACAGGTTACATTCAGTTTCCAGAAGAAGGGAAAATTGAATGTTAGGCACTTGTTTTCGGAGATATAAATTTATGTGCTTATCGAAAAACGAGAAAGTGAAAATGCCATGAATTTATTTTCCCTTCCTTGACATTAATTGTATCCTAAATTAGCAGTAACAACTTTATAATTATATTTGTATTTGATGATGCCAAGTGGACACTTGAATTAAACATTAATTGCGATGGAAGTGAAGTTCAAATTTTTTTTAGTAACAAGCAAACAAGTGTTTCAATATCATTAGTATCTGGACCTATATACGACGTCATTCTATTGAGAGCGTTTTACTCATAAAGAAGGTGTGGAATTTTGGTTACAGCAGTGTCCCGTTAAACAGCAAAATTTTGTTAATATACTATTATAATAGTATTTATTTACAATCTTTTACAATTACGGTTAAAGGATTACTTTGAAACCCCGTGTGTAATGTCTGGGTAATTGCTTATTATGGTCCTTCGAACCGGATCATTCAGAATTCAGAGAATTTTATAAAACGGCACGTTTTCAATCAATGCAATATTAATCAATAATCAAGAAACTTAGAAAACTTAAGTTAATTTGTAAATTAACAATATTATGGAATTTTCGGAAGACAAGTCATTTTAGAAAATCCAGAAATTTTCGGAGTATCATCAAGTAAAAATCTTTAATGCGTTATATTTTTTCTTGTTTTTACTACAGAGACAGAGAGGGCTACAACGACAACAAATATGGTATAATGATGGTATATTTAGGCCGAAAACTGATTGGGAACTTTTTGCAAATTTTGCAACAACAGCTATTGGTGTTCTTTAGAGTATTACCTATTCTCAGGAGAAAACAGTATTATGTGCACAGCATAGCTAAAACCGAAAGCGATTTTGGGGAAGAAGATGCTGAGAATTATAACCTGACAAATGTTGTAAGTTAGTTCACAATATTGATGGCTTTGAAGTCCGGACTATCGACTTAAGAACTGATTATTAGCAATTAACTCACCCTAACTACTATTTTGGACTACATAATCAAATTATTAAGACAAGACTTGTCCAAAAAAAGTATTCAGACGGAAATGAAAAGATAAAAAGTCGATTCCATGTCACTGCTAAAAACCCTCACGGTACAGATTGAAACAGCTTAGTTTTATCTTTTATAGGTCTTTTTTTGATAAACCTCACTTATTCAAAATTTACTTATAGCTTTTTAACTCTTCCGTTGATTTCAATATAAGAAAAGGTCATGTAAAGCTAATTGATACCTTCTTTATTTAAAGTAATAAAATCACTTTAAAATTTTAATTTAGAAAATAATTTAATCATAAGATTAAACGTAGCTTTCTGGAAAATGTGCCCTCATTAAAATCCGTTTTTTAGAATTTTTCTGTAAAGAAATTCCTCTACGACTCCATGTTTCGTTGTCGCAGAGTGTTTTTAGCTCTCTCTTCTTCACCTTATAGTTTCCCCATACTTACGGTTAATTATTCCTTAGCTAATTTACCACCTTAAAGACTCTTTTAACCCCTTTCTTCAGGCTCCCTAACTCTCCATTCCGCTAGGGAGTGGGGTCCTCTTCGTCTACTGAAGTAAAAGGGCATGTCTCCCGAAATAAATCGGTTATAGCTGAAGCTTGGTTTTTTTCTGCATCTATCTTAATCTGATCTTTCATCGATAACCTGTTCGCTCATCAGTATTTGTGTTACTGACCTGTTACATCCGACATTGCTTATCGCATCCCACCACGGCAAGGACTAGGTATGTGGAAGTAGTAGCCTTCCAGGGTAATAATCTAACTCTGCTGTAGGTATCTGGACACGAAGACGTAGACAGAGTAGTAGGAGTAGTTGTAGAGTTGCCTACTTTTGGTCTTACAAAAGATTATATCAGGGAAGAACTTTGAAGATGGAAGGTCAAGAAGTTAGGCAAGTCAGATATTGAGTCATGAAGACTGTCGGAGGAAGGGGGCGAAACTTCTCTAGAGTATCTGCTCTACAAGTGCCTTACACTTGCAATTTTGAGATTTTGAATCTGTTTCGTCGTATCAAGATATATACTTCACTGGTTCATATCAATATTTGTAATGAAAAATGGATTCCGAAGGAACCCACGCCAACAGAGGAGAAAATTTGCTGATATGCCCCTCAGCCCGCTCGACCACCGGCGTGGGTAATCGTAAATGTGGAGAAAAATCTTCATAACTCACCTGCACCTGAACCACTTCAGCTCACAGTTCATTTGAAAATTATAGTCGAGATCTTATAAAAAAAGTCATGTAATTTTTTGAGATTACCATTTTGTACTCCTTCGGCCTTATAATTCATTCATTGGAGAAAGCTCATCAGACGTAATACTGCTTCCGCTTACCAAAAAGCTAAAATTGCCCAGCGACTGTAGAAAATTTATTCATTTCCCCGGATTTTCATTATACCGCACACTGGTTAAACAGAGCTCCAAATGGTACTTTTCACTTACGTTCATCATGCTTATATTGAAAGTAAGGGGTGAATATTTAAAAGCACCCCAGTGTCACTGCAGCCCATACGGGTACGTTACCACCCTGAAACGCGACAGAACATATTTTTTGTGTCATTTAACTTACATTTGCCTGATTAAATTGATGAATTAAATTCTCCTCAATGTAGCAGCGCTTCTTATGAAAATATGTTGCATCCGAACGGCTGCGGAGCCATTGTCATGCAAAGAGCACATACACTAGATGTGTATGTCCTCAGTGCCTCCAATGTACTTACGCGTGGTATTGATATTTTCTATTCAAAGATTTTATTTCCAGAATTGGTTAACCTACTCCAGACGAATGCGAAACAGAATTAAAAAATATATAAAAGCTAAAGAGCATGTTGCAGTTGTAGCAGTAGCAAAAATGCGTAGAAAAAAGTACTTTAAACTTGGAACCGAAAGCATTAAACTAGTTGCGAACGTAAAAGGAGGTCTGCGATCATTTATGGCTAAGATTCAATGAAAAGTTGGATATGCTCCATCATACGTAAGTTATGGCACGCTCCATTCAGAGATTGCTTGTAAGAATTTTTGCTGCGTACCTTTCACTTGGAGTACTCCTAGGGCAGGTTTAGTTTTTATATTGGTTCAGTTGGGATATGTTACCCGATGGCATATATTTTAAATGGAAACTTCTAATAAATGTGGAGCGCGGCATGACAGGTACACATCAACTACGATAACATTTCTGGAAATTATAGTATTGGTCCAAAAAAATTACATCAAAAGAAAGAAATGTTGTACTTATTGCTTGCCAGAGTTTGAAAAAGAAATATTTTACATGGGAAATAAGAAAAAGTCAAAATGTAGCATTAACAGGTTCGCTGCCAACACATATGCGGATTTTCTCCTCCATTGGCATGGGTTCTAAACCTGCATGGGGTGCGGTGATTTATTTGGGTACCATGGGTTGAGGTGATTTTAGAATTGGCTTTGGAACCACTGGGATATTGCACAGTAAAAATTTCGCACCTAAAATTGTAGCTTGTTTGCAACATTTGTCAGGTTAAAATTTCCCAATCTTCTCTTCCCAAAAACTCCGTTCCGTTTAAGTTATGTTGTGTGCTTCATACCTTTAGGAAAAATATCTTGAAAGGCGCCAAATTATTGCTCACACACGAGCGTCAACTAATGAACGTACGCCACTGGGCTGGATGCTACCTAAGTAATGGTACCCGAACTACTCAAAGCTTCAAGAGTTACTAACCATATTAGGAGGAACGGTAACCTTTAGATTTCATTAAAATTCTGTATCCGTTTACATTATATCGATGCGTGATGCATTGGATAAATTCTTCAACAAAAGAAATAGAAGATTTTACAGACCTACCTGAAATTACGATGGGAAATTTTTGTAGAATATGGTGAAGAATATATGGGTAATTAGTTAACACTTAGGGGAAAAGTCAACATTAGTTTCGAGATGACCTAGTAACACAGTACAACAAACAGACACAATTTCATCCATCCTATAGATCTCCCCATGGCATTCAATGGGAAACATTATTATTATTAATAAAATACTCTGTAGGCTATGCGGGCTTTCTTGCATATGCTTTGGAAAATAGCCCATAAATCTCAAAATATGTATTTATAATCAACATATCCGACGCTTTTAAGTGCGATGGATTACATTTCATTTCTTTTAGTACCCCATAAAATTTGCTGCTATAGTATTACCGCAACTTCACCCCAAGGCCGAGTAAAACTTAGCTAATTCCCCACAACATAAAACTGTCACGAATTTTGGCTTATCACAGGAACTGAATAACTCCTTCTGCACTAAAAATGGACTCTGGAAAAGAGTAAAAATTCATTAATGTCCACGTAACCCGGCTCATTTCCTCCTCCATATGCCATAAAGTAAAATTTCGAAGAATTTCTTTATCTTTACTCATAAAAGTGCTATTTGCTCATATTTTTATGATTTCGTGCTTACAACTTCCCACTACGGATTCCATAACATAGCATAAAAGGCGCGGGTGTTTTCTATTAGACGAATGCATTAAAGTATAAACCAAAATTCTGGAAGAGAAAGAAAGGCCGCAAAATTCGAAAGGTGAATATTGAAATTCGTAGGCATTGTTTTTCAAGGGTTCTTGGAAAATTGACTAAGCAGAAAATTTCTTGGGAGTGCGACTTTCTTCTGATATAATTTTATTTGGGGTTTAAGTGGGTGGCTGGAATGATTTCCTTTTAGCACTCAACCCTGAGGGTCGACCACTGGAGGGCACTTGAAAGGCATCTGAGAGTCAATGAACTGTATGCATTAATTTGGTGACACATCGTAATATCGGATGCAGTCCACTACAGTGGTTGCATCTTGCAGTTCGAGTATCTCATATGCAATTTTTCCTGCTTCCCCCGTAACTCGTTTGAAATTACTTGAGATGTGCCAAGTAGGAAGTGAATAATTTGAGTACAAGTAGTAGACATGCAAGTTGCATTTAGTGGTACTCGAACGAGCATCCAGTCCCATCAATTGCCACAACGAATTCCCTTTGTCCCCATTTCGCTATTACACGATTATAGTGGCTAGGGAAAAACCTAGCTTATCCCAGTTTAATGTGCTCATCAATTTCTGGGAAAGAAGTCGCAATCATAATTAATACTTTTTTACTTTTTAAGACCACAGAACGAGATGATGTCTCTGGAATTCTGACGAATTTATTACGGGGAAGAATGGCGCCCACCGAATAAGAGATGGATGACTTTAATATGACTTATGTCCACCGTCTGCTACCTCTTGCTCACGAGGAATTCCATTTATCTGGAGATCGCAGTCATATGGTCAGATAGTCAGGATCTTGATAGCAAAAATTTTTAATTGCTCCGGCTTTCGCCTTGATATTTTATGATTTTCAAGGTATCGTCCACAATGTTCATGAAATACGGGAGAGATGAAGAGTTAATTGATTGATTTATTTTTCAGGATGTTTTTGTTCGCATAATTCTGACGGTGGTCGCGATCTGAAGAAAAAAAATCGAAATTTGTCCTGTGTGAAGTGTAAAACGACAAACAAAAGTTTTGTGCTTTTCTGCTATGTTTAACTAAAAGTATAAAAGTGTTAAAAGGCAATAATGTTAGTGCTAATGCTGTTTTATATGGAACACACATTTATCATGTAGAAATTGTGATGATATTAATTTCCCTTCTGAGGCATACGAAGAGCTGTAGGAGGAAAATCAGTTCTGTTCTATAAAGGAATTTCAAGAGAATGAGAGCAGTAGAGGTTCTATTTTCCGTCAATTACCAACAGAATTTCAGTTCGACCTCCATTATAAATTTGAGAACAACTTGAAAGCACAAATGGAGATAAGTGGAAACGAAGAAACCTTTATTTGCAACCAAATTGGATGAACTGAATTTGTCAAAATTAATTTGGAAATTTACTTTTAAAGGCAAGACAGAAAATAAAAGTTTAGCCGAGATATAACTGAGAGAAATTCAAAGTAACCAAAATGTATTTTATCATTACACAGATCTATTAGAGAATCTTAATTATACTCCAAAGAAGTACGAAGTTAAACAAGATTCATTGGGAGACTAATCGCGATGTTACTTCCCTAATATATATCTCTAATATATCTATGATCCCAATGAGGTGGTCCACTAGGTCCACTATTTATCAAGAGTTGCAAGGAAAAAAAAGAATCTTGCCCATTGGATAACAATTTGGTACTAAAAATATGGCCACAGTGGTCTGAAGTCAGCGAAAAGCGGGAAGAAATCAATTTTTCGAAAGTTGTGTGAATGTTCGAAAGGTACGTATCCTCATTCTTAATTCATTACACCACCTCGATATTTTCGAAAAGTCTTTTTTTTGAGGGATTTGGATTTGGAGAGTAGGTCCACATCTCAGGTAGCGAGGGTACAGGTGCGAACGGGCAGTCTTTATAAAGAGGCCAGGAAGTTGAAAAGAACATCTCAAAAGGGCCGAGTCGCTACATTAATCGAAGACCTCATGTATGGCCCAGGAATCGCAGATTGAAGGCAATATAAAAAAGAGTATTTGATTGACTCTGACGCACTATACTTTTTCTTTTGCGCTTTTCTCGAAACAATTTTTTTTCCAGCTGTTGGATAAAATATCTCGAGATCTGCTCAACCGACTTAGCGATTAACTTTTTCGAGGAAGACAAGTGCCTGGGAAGAGCTTTACACAATCGGGAACATACATTTCTGTGAAATAGCTGATAAATCCACGATTTTTTTTACACACGTAATATGAGCGGTTCTCGCATGGTGCCCAAGAGTTAAAGATAAGAAAGGCCAAGTTCAATTGTAAAAAATACCAAGAATGACTGCAGCTTTAGAAATTTCATCTGCAAAATAAAAAGCGAAGCAAGTGCAAAAAAGTAAATCCTTTGATCTTAAGAAGATAAATACAATAATTACAACATCCGATATCAAGCTGGACTTTGAACAGCGTCTCGACGTGGTACTTAAAAACCTCCAACAATGGCATTCCAGCGGACCACATTTCCCATCAGGTTCGAAGATATGGTATACGAATGGGTCCAAAACTGGAAAGAGACTGTAACTTGGATGTGGTGTATATTGTTCCACATGTCGCATTTCGAAAGTGCTGGGTTCCTTTCCCACTATATTGCATGGCGAAGTGATGGTTATTGAACAATGCATCAGCACTAAAATCCTATGGCACAGAATCAAAGGTTTTCTGGAACTGCCTTTAATCCATTAAATACCAATTCAAAAAATATAAAGTTAATATCACATAGATGCCGAAATAAGAGTACAAATAAGGGTGACGAAATTGCAGATGGTCTGGCCAAGCGAAGAACTGAAATGCCTTTGACCAGATCAGTACCTATTTGCAGTCTCTCAAAATGTCATCTCAAGAAAAACTTTTAAAGGACCGGGAGAAAAAGACAGCACTCCCTTTACTGGAATGAAATTCAAGGACAGCGTCCAGTGAAGAGGTTTATTAACATTTTGAACTACAAAGTTCCGCATAATCGTAGGATCCTTTAATAACACTAGTACAAATTAGACATCAAATTTGTTCTATCTTCGGTGACGTCATCTAAAGAAAACGGGTAAGACTGAAACGGAAAGGTATCGCTTAAAAGCATCAAAAAGATCTGAGTATCTGATCTGAAATTGTGTAACAGTTGCGAAGAGAAGATTCTTAGATATGGAATACCAATCGCAGGAATATCCTAAGGTGATCTAAGGCTTAAACCTGGAATGATTCAAAAGAAGAGGATTCACAATAGATTGCTTCTTATCACCTTGATTATGAGACTGGACGTCTATGCACCTCTTAATTTGATCGAATCTGATCTATGTGATTATTTGAGATTTTTTGAGATTTTTGTTTGACTTCTTAAGATCTGGATGAAAAATTCTTCAATTTTTCCATCTTTCACCATAACCTCTTAAAATAACTTGTTGAATGAATAGTGTCTCCTAATTTCATTGGTATAAATTTCAGTATAATTTAGTAAATAAAAGAAAAATAACCAAGCCGGAAAGGGTAGCTAGATGTATGCGACATCTTTTTGTCTCACCGCCCTATTACCGCAGATGAAATACGAATTTTAGATGGAAAATTTCCTCAATCGTCGATTTTTTTTTACCTTGCTATTGTTGTTGCATTGAATTCCACAATTAGATCGCTATAATTGACCAATTGAAGGGTGTGTACATATTTCCGCCTCATTGAAATATTCCGCGTCCATAAATATGCCGTAGAAAATGAACAAGATCAAATCAATTCAATAGAGCACAGTCATATGCAACAATTATTCAATACAAACGACTTGCGATGCCAGATAAGTCGAAATAGCACTCCATTAGTTGCTGTGACCGCCAGCCGCTTTAGTTTCGTACTTAGTCAGTTGCATGATTTCGACCAATCTTGTCCCCGTGTGGCAGACCTTACCTGTCAGGTGTCCTGATTTAGATTAATGCAAATCTCTATGATCACCAACTGACCATCAGCAATGTGGTTAGATATCGCCAAGTCACTTGATTTCTTAGTGAATTATGGCACAAACGAAACATAGAATCGCAATTTGTTTGATTTACAGGAATATTCATCGATGTCTTAAAAAAGTACCGATTAAAATGGTGCTATTACCGACCACATGCTACGACTTTTACATTTAAAAAATGAAATTAATCGCTGTATCTCATTATTTAAATATTGACTATAAATTTTAAAATTTGGCCAAACTGAACCATTAAAGGAATATCAAAATTCAAGAAATCTTAGTAGATATCGTGCTTTCTAAAAATTTGAATAATAATAAAAAAATTTTTATATAAAATTTATGGAACCCAGAAAACGTCTTTCATCTGACCCCAAAGCATATCATTCATCAAAAATTTTCTTGAAGAACAAGAGGAACGTTTTTACAGTCTTCATTCAGGTCCATTTACGAATAGTACAAAAAATAAAAATAAAATAAAATTATTCATACAAATGAGATAGTCGAAAAATTATGGACTCATATAATTATTTTATTACGCAGTCCCTCTGAAATGCAACTCGCATCCATTATCGGACGCTGGAAAACTGGTGGGAACGAATGGGTTTTTGGCGTATTATGGCCAGTTTTTAATTTCCGTCATATAAAAATAATTTTATTCGTCTTGTAGAGATTATATGCGCCATAAAAATGTGTTTATGACAAAAACGACTGTGGTAATTACGAAAAAATATGCAATTTAATAGGCGTTTTAGTCTGTGGCATGGACGACCGGGGCGGGACAAGGTTCGTCCGTGTACGTTGGGCATTTTTGTTATTTTGAAATGGAAAAATGCACGCACATCCTGCTGTAAAGTGTTTAGCCCCAATAGATCATTATCTCTAAGGAATTTATAAGCGGCATAGGGTTAAATTTCAAGCAGTTTCAACCTATTAAATTTACTGCTTAATTATTACCTTGTAAGCGAGAATAAGAAACAAAGTGGCATTCTGACATTAATGGAGATATTGGTGCTGAAGAATTATGAACAGCAAATTGAGATAAGATCTGTGGATTAATCTCGAAATCATTCCAAACCTCTGAATTTAATGCGAATTAGTCTGAATTTAAAGCAACTATTATTAAGCCTGTTCGTTTCGCCTGCACACTCTGTACTTTCTGCACTTCTTCCACGTGGGTGGCACCGGAAAAAAAATTTTGATTAAAAAATTTAATATTTGCCTTGTGAGAAATGTAAGAATCGGGGGTAAGGCTATGACTAAGAATTCTCCTCTTAGGAGGTCATTCATTTTGTTTGCTTTCAAAACTTCCGGAAATATTGACTTTTCCAGTAACGACTCTTCTTCAGGTGTTTTTTAAAGAATTTAAAGGAAAATGCATATTTTAATACGTAATTCTCCCACGAAAGCTCTTATGCTACTTGCAACACGCAACGTGTTAAAAGAACAGTTTCACTCCCCTTTGAGAGTAACTAAGGCCAATATAGTGGTTAAATGGCCCTTTTTGTGTCGCACAATTTTTATCTCAAACGGTTTTCAGAAAATTTATCATCACTGAGTATTGATTCAAAGATTTATTTGACCTTTAGATGACCCCTGCATGTCGCTTTGGTCCGTAAGTGAACTACATATTTGAAGGTCAGCTTTCATGGTCTCCCCATCGTCGGTGTGAAAAATAGTATATTACATTAAAATATTAAGCTGACCTCCAAGATACCTCTAAAATTAGACCTGGGTCAAGCTCAAGGTCACGGCCAGATTCTCCGTTTGCTGTGTTCCAATTTTCGTCAAAAAAATGTTTCCCGAAACCCTTACCTTTGAGAGATAATTTTTTGAAATACAAAGATTACGTGTGATATATCATTTTGTGTTAGTACTGGAAAAGATTATTTTAATTTAATAAATAACAAACAAAAATTTTTATATGGCAAATTTTTGAAGGAGATGTCCGATGTGGTTCATTTTCTACCAAGATCTTTAAATTTCAGTAGAGTATGGATATGCCGAATTTTGTCTATCTACCTTTTTTATTTTAAAGTTTTAACGACTTTTACTTGATATAGCTAAAGGTTTCACGTGGCAGCCTTATAAAGCAATTGTCCAAATTAGTCCACTTTCGTACTTGGGCTTTGGTTTTTAATACAGCACCTATCCACCAAATTCCAATTTTCTAGCTTAGAGAAAGAAGTTTATAGGCAGACAAGCGAAGGAGCAAAATACAGATACCTCAAGTTCGCAGATGCACTAATTTGGACAATTTTCTCATAGGGTTGCCATATGAAATCACCAGTTGAGCTATATCAAATGAAAAACCGATTTTTTTCTTTTAAAATGAGAACGCTTCGAAGCAACTGGATAAAATTCGGTATATAAGTACTTTAGTAAAACTAAAATATCCTAGCAGAAACTGAATCAAATCTGGCAACCATTTCAGAGGGCTGCCACCTGAAAGTTTTAATTTTTTTTAATGTAGGGTGTTTGGTAATTAATTGACATGCGATATACCAATCGACCCCTTGAAGTGTCTTTGTTCGGTGTCCCCTATCCCTTCTCTGGCTTATGTACCAGAGAAAAGTCATGAGATTGATGATGTGCTGTACGCTCGGTACGTATTAAATTATACCGAAAAATGGCTAGAGTCTCGTTTAAACTAAAAAAATCTTTCTAATTTTTATATATATATACCGGAAGTTTTTTTCATCAATGAAAAGTAAACATATTCAGGATAAAATTACTAGGTAACCGTTTTCTTCTATATGTGATACTTAGAGTAGTGGAACTGTCAGAAGTCTGCAAATCCTACATCATGCCTTGCTTATCACGTTTCCGAGTTTTTCTGCATTTCACAGACCCACACTGAAGCTAAGATATAAACACAAAACAATCATGAATGAGGTAAAAGCAAAACCTCCGGGAATACATAAAAACACAAGCCATGAATTAGAAATTACCTATCTGAATGTGGAGTCCCTCGAATTCAATCAAATTGCACTCATTCTTATGGAACGCACGACAAGAGTTTTTGTTCCTCACTGAATGGTGCCTAAACTACCCATTCTACGATAAAATTATCTTCTAAGCAATTAAAGTCTGATTCTTTACCTTTCTAATGATGTAAAATTTAATATACCTTATTTAACAAAATTAGATAAATTTTGCATTCCAAATTAAATTCTAACCATTTTCCGCTTATTTACTAGAGTGGCACCCAGCAGAAAGCGAGTCATGAGTCCATGGTTAGGGTTGCCACTTCTGAAGCCAAATTGACTGAAAAAATCAGGAGTTCTGAAAAAAAATTCAAGAGAAATTAAGAAGAAAAATGTCGGTTCTTTTTATCATTTTTATTTGCAAAGACGAAAAAAATTATCATAGAAACAGTTGATCAAAACCCAAAATTCCTATAAAATTATATTTTTAATTTCTTCGAGCGTCCGGTAAAAATTATAGATTTTCTGGTGTTTTTAAAATTGAAATTGGATTGAAATTGAGGAATGTAAACATTTCAGCTCTGATAATAGCTGCGTTTTTTTGGCAGTAGAGTATAGAATTGTCATATATTAACTGGGTTAAATGAACTCGGTTATTTAATCGAGTTAAAAAGCTTACTGGATTATTTAAGTCTTCTATGGGAAAATAGATGGCGCTTATCAAAACCTTTTGTGTTTAAAGTCGATTGTACGCATCATAGCAATTACAATCAATACAAATGTGGGAAAAACTGACATCAAGATAAATTTCAAGTTAATAACAGCTTTTACTTCTCTCGGGTTTGCTAAAAAGAAGAAAAATAGGAAAAGAAGAACTAGTTCTATACTCGATGGATTCCAAACGTACTTTTGAGCTTTTATAAATCCGTTGGCCAAAAGGACACAGCTATTAGCTGCGTTCTTTTGGCAGCAGAGAACAGAGTTGTCATACATTAATTGGGTTAAATTAGCTCGGTTATTTAACCGAGTTAAAAAGCTTACTGGATTATTTAAGTCTCCTACGGCAAAATAGATGGCGCTTATTAAAAGTTTTTGCGTTTAAAAATTGATTTTGCTCGTCATGGCAATTAAAATAAACACAAATGTGGGCAAAACTGACATTA
>QYTT01079094.1:25676-44892 GCA_006980735.1 Dasypogon diadema | reverse complement strand
TTTTTTATGTATTTTCTTTGAAGCAAAAAATAATAGTCTTGTAGGCTATTAATTGGCATGAGAAAGGGCAGTTGCTTGGGTAGCTTAGTAAACAGAGTACCTGATCGGAAATAGGGAGGTCGCTGGTTCGATTCCAATCCGAAGCTCCCAAGATGGCTTTTTTCATTTAGAATCGTCACAAGTATTGATTTAAAATTTGACTTTATCTCTTCTTTACATTCCAATTTTACAGAGATTGGTCTGCAGTATTACTATTATTTCTTATTCTTCTTCCTTAATCCTGGAAATTTTATTTTTGAATTAACAAATTACTGAATTCAAATTATTTTTTTCATTAAAAAGAAATGAATTAGTGCCGTGTTATCGAAGTCTCCATCCCATTACGTATAATAAAAAATTGAGACATTTTAGCCATTTTAGTCCTTTTCTTCCCAGTTACGCGTCAAATGCTAGCCACCACAAGTTTATAGGTCCAGCAACCTTCCTACGACCTTGTCTTATACTCATGCAACTTCATTAAAGGAGACTATGAAATGGGAAAATTCTTACCGCAACCGAAAGTAATGACTATAAAACGTTAAGCTGCAACGCAACAACCACAAAATTAAGTACAAACCTGAGAGAAAGGATTATATGACAAGAACCGTATGAAAAAGAAGATAACCGCGCTTATACCCAATTCCGTTTCATAACTCGCATTACCTTGAAGAACATTTGTTAAGGGCGTTCAATTTTAATTACTCGAGAAGCCACAGACAGGAGAGTTTATCTAGAGCTGCATTGCTGTGCGTGATATATGTATGTAACTACATGCAAAACACCAACACCTCCAGTCTCACAGTCTGAGCTGAGCCTGAACATAAACCACAAGTCTAAGTAACAAATAACGAATTCAAGATAAATTTTACTACACTTCGTCCATTTACGTCACCGTCACTTCGAAATATGGCCTAAGGCGTCTTCACGAAATTATAAGAGTGCAGAGAATAAGTGTAGCGCAACAAAAAAAATTCCTTAAATCCATCTCTCCACGGATAAGATGGAATGGTGGTAAGATGAGGCAGAAATGGCTAACAACAATCTTGAAGAAAAATTACTGGCAGGTAACCCAGGTAGCTACCTTTTTGAGGTTTTTAACGCATACCTCAAATTAACGTTTTTTTTTTCCTATTATCATTTCAATGCGGACAGTCCCGCGCTCCCACGTCCTACGTGAAATGATTGCCTTGTGGGCTGCTATTCTTGTTCTGGCCCTTCCTCTTACTCTCTTCCTTAAGTGCCTTTTTGAAAAAGATAAATTATGTCCGACCATGTGCATGAATTCATGCATCAAGGTGGATGGATGTGGTACGTAGATATTGAGATATGCAAGAGGTAGGAGACAGACGGTTTTTCAGCTTGTCTTATGTGTTATTGCCCTTCGCCCTTTGAAGGCCTTTGGCCAAATCTTTTAAAACAGACTTTTTTACAGGTATGTGGATGGTACGATGGTTGTAAGAAAGAACGAAGAGATGCGTAAAATTCCTTCGGATAACGAACAGGTGATACATTTTTTTTCCTTCAGGTAAAAGGGAGAAATTAAAATTTGTTTCAGGTATTTTTTTTTCTCCTCATAGTCAAGTGTAACGAATTCAGCAATGTTTTTTTTTCCCAGTTTGGAATTTTGTTGGGACGCGACCAATTTGAATTGGAATTTGTAGAAAATTGAGGGGATATCTTGTTTTTTTGAATGCATAGTTTCTTAACTCTTATTACCTTTAGGCACATCAAAATCGATTGAATTAGAGCCGTTCTACCATCTAAACATTCCACGGCACGTGATTATTTATTTCAATAGAGGTGCATACCTGTGCCGGCAGAATAGTTGGTATTTTGTCTTTTAGAAAAAAAATATATCTATTGAATTAGAGCCGTTCTACCATCTAAACATTCCACGGCACGTGATTATTTATTTCAATAGAGGTGCATACCTGTGCCGGCAGAATAGTTGGTATTTTGTCTTTTAGAAAAAAAATATATCTCACCTTAAATTTTTACTGTGATATCTATTTATCTTCAAGATCTTTCTTCCAATTATAGGATATTCAAGGATTATTATTTAATTATTCATGGGCTAGTCAATTGTACAATTTCGACCTACGTTGAGAGTGAAATTAAAACATTTAATTTTTTCATTTTCAGATATATTCTCCCTTAAATGCAATATACTTTTTACATTAACTAATTAATACTTCATTTTCTCCCTTAAAGGTTAAGCTTCAATTTACTGAATCAGAAATAGTCGGCCGAAGCAAAATCTGGACTATAAGGTACACTTGTACGAATGGAGACTTATGAGAGTACTTATACGGGTGCAATGTTCTGCAACAGAGGGGTTACTTTCTGCTTTTTTCCGCAATATTTTTCTATGATAGTCTGCGAAGTTTATGCAAAAAAGAAGCAGAATATTCACCAGTTGCCACTGTATTGCCCTCTTTGAAATCGGTCATGAGGATTGCTTTACTTCATCGACTCTTTTTTTTGAATACTTATCAAGGCAACATAGCTTTGTTTCCTGTCTCGTCTTCATCATAAAACCCCAAAAGACGCTTACAAGTGACTACACTAAGAATTTGTGAGACCAATCTCTACTGACTTTATTTATATGAAGGAGATAATATAAAAAATCAAGGGATAATACGCTCTAGCTACTCTCCCTAGAGTTCGCCGGTCTGGATTGTCAGAAAAAAGAAAGACGCCAGCCAAAAACAAAATTGGAGACTCCTGATTGACTACCGTAAATTAAAGGAGAAGACTATTAGTGGCATATATCCCATTCCGAACAGCTAGACAAGTGCATGTACTTTTCTACATTAGACTCCATCAAATCGAGATGAACCCTAGTGATGTTTGGAAAACAACTTTCACAGATTTTATGAATACATTCGGATCCCTTTTAGGCTGAAAAATACCCCAACCGCCTTCTAAGGAGTAATGGAGACCATACTGATAGAATTATAAGGCATGGGGTGTCTAGTTCTATAATGAAGGAACTCTTCCAGAGACGTGGGAAATATCCGCTACTAAGAGATTTACGAAAAAGGATGCTCAGAGGAACAAGAAAGCACTGGATCACGATTTGAATACCGTTGGGGACACGTCCTCAGGCCCAGAACTGAAATCGAAGTTAGGCTCACCGATGTGTTCCATAATAATTTCGTCAAAAATCAACGGAGATATGTCCGCTGCACCCTGATGATCGCCATGAGGCTCGAATACCGAGGCTCGGAATGCATTCTCAAAGAAAGTGGCAAACATATTACAAACAACACTTGTGTCAGCGCTGGATCAACCCCCCGAAAGTCATAGAAGAAGGATAGTTATCTCTTGGTGTTGACAAATTTTAAGAAAGAACGTGGATCACGTGAAAAGTTTATTCCGAATGACGCATATTATGGCCGCCGCTGTTTTCATAGTTTTCTAGGAAGGAGCAGACACAAATACGCCATTTCCCAGTCGATCATATATACGGCAATCATATCTCACTATATAAAGATTGGAATAAAATTTACAGCACACACAAGCTAGAATATATTCTTCAAAAATTTCCGGACGCAGGATGTGTTTCGTTATCGACATTAAACAAGGTTCAAAGGAAGGTCCTAAGATTTATTAGCGAAGAGTTGACAATATAAAGTAACGATACTAAGGAGCGCCGACGTAGCATTCGTTGCCGTTGTCCTTAATTGCCACTTCAGGGGGCGTTGTTATAACTAGTCTACTTCTTTATGGAAATGTAAATGGTATAACTAATTTTTAAAGAAAGGTGCTAAGATTGGATAAGTTAGTGTACTTCGACATCGAAGGTCTTTTGTGCAGTGCTAAATACTTTTAATAGTCTCTAAGGTCTATCTTGTCCTTTCGAGAACAACCCATGTTAAGGGATTTTCGAGACAAGCATTCTAAAGATTATGTTTTCTGAGCTGAAGTTGCTTCGTGCAGAACATAGTTTCGCTTTACGAATTGCCTTTGTAAGGTAGAATCAGTATATAAAAAACCCAGAAAGGGTTTTGACGGTGGTATAAGTGTCGACTTATTGTTTCGTACGACCAGTATTAGTATACTGATATAGATTCAGAAATTTTTACAGTTCTACCCAGAGGCATTGAAGATTTTGAGATATGCCCGATTGTCGGACATTATCATTAGGTGTCCCGAAAATATGTTTTCCGCCATATGCTTATTCGGTTGTATCTTTTTATTAAGGTTTTACCTCTCTCAGGGCACAACCCTTTGATGCTAACAGCGCA
The DNA here is from genome assembly GCA_006980735.1 of Dasypogon diadema. Lineage (NCBI taxonomy): Eukaryota > Metazoa > Arthropoda > Insecta > Diptera > Asilidae > Dasypogon > Dasypogon diadema. Next base: position 40,603 of record QYTT01079094.1, on the reverse strand, counting down.
GCTTAGACAGAAGAAAATTTTATTTTGGGGAAGAGCAAGTTGGGAATTATAACCACCATCCCAATGACTTCACAAGTACAATTCTCCTAGGAGCTTTACCTCAATCACTGATACTGATACCCAAGTAAGTACCGTGCTCTTCGGAGGAATTGAACTCATGTCCACAGAGGAGAAAACCCGAAAAACTACACTTTAACCAACTCGGCTACCGGCGTGGTAAAAAAAAAATTTTAAAAAAAAGTTCTGTAGTGGAAAGCCCCAATGGAAAGTTATTTGGACAGGCTCGGTGAAAAGAATAGGGTCATTCATATCTGGGTGCAATGAGAAATTTCGAAATATTGGCAGAAAGACGCTCAAAGATCCAGAAATAATAAGGAATAAATTTGTGATTAACAGACAGACGTGGGGTGTTTTAGAGGGCTAAATTTGATCAACCCGATGATCTAAAAAGATTATAAGAGCGTCCAAAAGATATTCACCGTAGTAAAGCCTACGAATCCTTTGTTTTTCTTTTGTTAGCAATCAGACAGATTATATTATTCACTGCGTCTTTTACACTCTCACACAATTCCTTGCAATTTTATCTAACCCTGACAACCTGAGACCATCTTTGCGATGTTGTGAGGTGCAGTGGTCTGCAAAAAAAAAATAAAACAAGAAAAAAACAAAACAACAATGATAAAAGCACTGTAAACACAATAAAACAATCTGGACAGGTACCAGCGAGTCGTCAATAATAATTTACAAAATTTACATTGCAATTTAATTTCCAAAAATGCCCTCGCCATCGCAGTAAATATTTGGCGTCGTGGTTGTCGCTTTTTCTTCTGTACATATATTAACACGCCAACTGACACTTAAGATGGTCGGGCAAGTAGCAGGCTACCGTGCAGCCGCAATTAGCATTTTTTAATTTCGTTGCAGTTTTTTATGTTCACACAAGGCATACACCTGAAACGAACAAGTTGCACGTTTAAATGGAAGCACTAAAGAACACAATGTCTGGGTCTAATCGCACGCAAGAAATAGCGGCCAGCGCTCTGCTACAATAATCCCAGAAGCTACTGGTTGCCGGTGATGTTGTGGTGCAGATTCTGTCCGCATCCTACAGTTTTTTCTCTAAACCTCAAAAAGATAGGGGAGGGACAGTAAGGGAAATACCAATTTATTCAGGAGGATGTGAAATTATCATTTCAGACGAGAGATGAAGTAAAAATCAAAGATACGTGGAGAGGATGAAGAGCAGCTCTTGTAGTCAGCTTCCCTGGGGCCGAAATCCATCCTTCGTAAACTCGGAGAGAAACTGAACAAAACAAAAAAAAAAGAAAAACGAAAAAATACCACATCCTCATCATCAGCATCTCTGATCTTGTCAGAAAATAAATTCCAGGCTGAGGCCACAACTTCTTCTCCTGGTCGCATCTTGCTGGCTATCAGTAATTCCCCTCGAGGATATAAACCGAAACCGATTCAGTCCGGCTGGCTACCTCTAGAGGAAACAAAAATTATCCACTTGTGCCTAACGTTTGGTATCAACTGTACATGGGAGCCTGTTATCATACCACAAGATGCTTCTGTTTTACAGTAGCCCGTAGCATTTCAGGGACTCGTGAAAATGGAGAAAACAAAATATTAAATAAAATCAAATATGACGAAAACGAGAACTGCGAATGCCCTTCGGCGAATATTTTCGATAAATTTTAATGACTATCCTTCACGCAACCTTTTGGACAGAAGATAACCAGAGAAATTTTCATGGGTTCGGACCTTGCCGTGACCTTGTGTAATTTGATCTTTTAAATTTTAAAAAAAAATGCAACTCGAAATATTTTCGTTATTCCAATTTTGTTCGCTTTAACGTGGCTGCCTCTTGTCAAGATCGTTGTTTTCGGGAAATAACATTAAAAAGCGCTTTAGGGCTATACGGGTATGCATATTTGGTATTTGGGGCATTAGGTGGTACCCTTAAACTCGACTCTGAAATTTTGTAGTTGAAATGGGTGTAATTGACTGGTTAACCGTAATTTTCACATGTAGTGCGCTATTCAGGAAAGGTGTTTCATAACCTTCTGTCATCAGGGTATTCCTTGATTAGGTTTTGCTTGAATATAATACTGTTCATTTCCGAAGAACTGTGTTTTTTTTTAAGATGTAGCCAAAGCTCAGGGAGTGCCTTTGTCGCCTTGGCGGAGGGGGAAGTTAGGATTAGGAGAAGGGATTAGGAAGTTGAGCGGAAGTGTCGGTGCACATCCTGTTTCAATAACTGCGGCCTATAGTCAATGTGGAACATCACTGCTCTGCTAAGTCTTGCCTCGAAGACGAAGGGATGAAGACGGCTCGATGCGCGGGTATCTCGGGTAGGAATATCTCTACAAGGAATCACACCACAGATTTCGTTGGAGCAATGCCCATTAAAATGTCTCGTCGCCAAACTAAACTCTGGAGAATACGGCGAGTGAGATAGAACTTGAAGATAACACCACGGCGATTGACGAATGAAGGATGCTCTCCCAGTAATCTATCGCGTGGACGTATCGTATCATGAACGATCGTTCATAGTGGTCAGGGCTTTTATATTTCCTACAAATCGTCCATTGTTTCTTGAGCCTCTTATATTGGAGCCGTTTTTCATTTTTAGTAACCATTTATATCAGAATTTTTTGAGCTCTCTGGAGGACCTGTAACAACGTTGTTAATTTTTCGACGATGGCCTTCTGGTCTTTTCTATTGGTTCTAAGAAATTCACCTGTTAAGGTCAAGCAAACCATGATCAACCTTCAGAAAGTCGTTATACCACGAACCAGGCATGCTGTCCTAGAAACCAGGAACATTTTCCCATTGTTTGGTGGTATAATGATCCTTGATCCTTGTACTTCAAGTGATTTATTTGGATATCAGCTGTTCCAAAATGATCGGCTTTATTCTCCTTGAAGGGTAGGGTAGCTGTTTAGGTTCGCGAGGATTATAATTGCAGTAGGTATTATTTCATCTTTCCATGGTTGATGGCTCGGTTGTGTTTACAAACCCCATTAGAGTCTTCGATCCGCCTAAATGCTGTAACGGCATATTATGCTTATTTGTTCTACTTTTCCTATACATCTTTTTTGGAATTATTTTTAATATATAACAATGACATTTACTCTAAATTGGATTTTTGTCAGTAGTTGGAAAGTATAGGTCTTAGTGTTATAGACGTCAAACCAACGCGATACCATGATAACGATTGGTTCCTCTGCAGTTTTATCCACTTTTGGAATTAGTGACCATATCGTAATTTGGGTCCATACCAACTACTACCGTACGAAGCTTGATCCGAATTTGCCTTCGAGATAAATTTGGATAAATTTTAAAGCCATTGGTATTACACAGAAAGATAACAGTGCTATTAATCCTTCTTTGTCCAATAAACTCCCTCAATTACCATCCCCTAATAAAGTCACTGAACAATTTGTCTGCCTTTAGGTCTATTAAGTCAAATGCGATTGATAATCATTAACTTTTGTATCCTTAAGATAATTTTGTCATTAATTGTTAAACCCTTATTGCACATATTTAATGCTTAATTTCTTACTTTCTTATAGATTGAAAAATTGCTAAGGTGCTCCCAGTAAAGAAAAAAAACAAGTAACTGATTCTCAGTCTTTAGGCCTATTGGCATATTGCCAGTATTTTCTAAGGTTCTTGAACTTGATATTGTATAAACAAATTGGAACACCTATAGTGTATTATGAGTTAATGACAACTCAAAAAACTGAATTTAGATACATAGTACTGTTTCCGTTCTTATATTTTTGGCGGGAATGTGTTAGATAAAATGTTAATATGCGAGACTCTACAATTCCTTACCTCCTGGACTTTATAAAGGAATTCGATTCACCTGATCATTCCCTATTATGTACAAAACTAATTAATGACTTCATTTTCTCTAATTCTGCGGCAAATTTTATCTTCTTGTATTTACTAGATCACAAATAAACCGTGTGGTTAGTTATGGTATGTGTGTGTGCCTCAGGAATCTATTCTGGGCCCGATTTTATGTGAATTATACAAATGTAAATGATCTTGTTAACGTTCCTAAATATTACTCTGTCTTGTTTTATGGTGAGGACGGTCAGGTTTTTTGCCTTCGCCAGGAAATAACATGAATGAGAATGTAAAAAAGTTTAACTATGATTTGAACTTGATCAATAATTCGGCTCTCAATAATAAATTAGTCGTAAGTCCGTTGAATTTCACTGATAATTTTTAATAATATAAGTATAAGCTACTCAGATACAGTTAGACATCTTCATCATATATTAATTTTATAGTTGCTAAAGTTTACAATGGTCTTCATGGTCTTTGGCGCCATGCAGAATATACCCATCGTATATTGGGCAAAAGGTTAGTTGTCATTCTAGTTATTACTTATGGTGAATCTATTTATGGTAATATGGATGTTGATGTTGCCTTTAATTCCTATATTAGATTTATCTTTGGGCTTCGTAGATTTGATCTTATATCACATCTTTCTGCACAAATTTTGGCTTGTTGATAAATACTGTAAATTTAAAATCAGCGTTATGGTGTTTAAAATTTTATAGAATTTCTGTCCGTAATATCTCAAGAATTTTATTAAAATTATTACTTCATTGCGTACCCAAGTACTACGCAATTCTATAATAGATATAATACTTATTTAGTTCTCGTACATTTTTCGTCTAGGACCCTTACCAATTTCATGACAAAATCCCTAAATTACTTTAAATCTCGTATATGATATTAGTTGTTTTTCCTTTTATTATTTTTACACTTGTTTTATTTACTCTTTTTTATGAAGTCATCTATTGCATAATGTAATTTATTTATTTCCTTTTTCTTATTTCTTTTTTCCAAATTTGATTTATGTTCTTAAGGAAGAATCTGCAAGGAAGAGTCTGACTATATCTCAAATGTGCTTATAATAAAAAATTACTATTATTAAAAAAAATTTGTAAAATTCAAAATAATTCCGTTATGTACGAGTTTTTATAATTTAAAAATAAAAGGAGTGGGAGAGAACATGGAACCCTGCGACACGCTGACGTTATTGTCATGGGAATTGCAGATAAAGGAGTCCGGTATAGTACAAGTCGAATATTCAAAAAGGTTATATTCAACTAAGCCGGCAGAATAAAGATCAAGACTAAGTTCTGAAAGTTTGACTAAAAGGAAGAGTGCCAGACTTACGGTTATGGTCTTATGGAGACAGTGATACCACCGTTTGGTTAGGAATCATCAAGTCACCGGTGGTACGTCCAGCATAAAAGTTATATTGACAGCCATGAATCAGGTGGTTTATTTCAAATGCATTTAAATTAGTATTTAGAAAATATTGAACCATGCTGAAGTGATTCCTATTGGTCTATCATCAGAAGTATTGCTAGCCTCAATATTTTCGTCAATTAGTTGAAAGTGGTTGAGTTTCTACAAAGATTGAAAAACACTTTTGGAGTAAAATATATGCAAGAGATGAATGGAAGATCAATCCTGCTCAAATTGACAAAAAATTAGTTGAGGGTGGTTTGTACAACTGTGAAATCATTGCTGTACTTCGATTTTGGATCCTCAATGGAGATTAATTTAATTCCAACGACTTTGAAGAGAATATCGTCTGAAGAGATGCTATCCATTCTAACGTTAGACAAGACAGACAGAATCTTTCTGATGTCGACACAATATGTTTTCCAAACCGCAGTTTCTTGAGTCAAAATATATTTTATCTCTTTGCTCGTAAACTCAATATCTACGTTAGTAAATGTTTTAATTTTAAAGCCAACATAAAATATCGAAATTGGCACATGATAATTATTGTAATAGACGAGACAAATTGGTAAACGTAAGTTCGTGATATTCCAAGAAACTCCTTCGGGGACTAACAACTTAACAAGAAAATATTGTCTTGAGATACACAACGAATTCTAAAACCAAGTCCATTACATTTTTACTATTTTGTACACCGTGATTATGGTAGATTATTTTTGTTAACAATACCTTGAAATCGCAGGGACAAAACTACTTTCATTAGTCGTTTAGCTACGCCGTGAGTACCTATTAATGAGTTTTACCTTTATCGTGACTTAAATGACACCAGATTACGTTTACATTGCCTTGACTTAGCAGACTAATCAATTCAAATTGTCATCGGTTAAAGTTCCTGATAGTGAGATGAAAGTTGCAAATGTGACAATAGAGATAATGTCTATGACTTAAGGTTTAAGCGCGGTAAGTTAACAGTGCTAAGATCAAATAGGGTACGGACTACGGACAAAATTGCACAGGCCCAAGAAGGAACATATTTCTGTTAAGTTCCCATCAAAGTCGCCGCCTTGAACTAACTAATGCTCCGCCAAGACAACGAGAGAAAAAAAAATTGCGCCATAAAAGCCGGTTAAATAGTTGCAATCAAAGACAAATCTCTAAAGCCACATTCTTGTAACGAGTCGACTAACCCGTTTTCCAGTGAGCAAAGTAAAATGCAAAAAAGTCGCCGGTAATGCGGCATGCCTTGAAGCCCAATAAAAATGCTATTAAAATACTTTCAGGTATTTACCTCTGCTGTAAATCCTAAGTATCCATTTGAGAACGTATAAATATCCAAAATTAGTGAAAATAAAAATTTAAATTGCAGCCAATCACAATAAAACGAGTTTCTCTGGCACCGTAAGCAATCCGCACAGAATTTTTAGCAGCTACCACAGCTTCTTTTCATTCCTTCCCCACAGTAATATTATTATTATGATCTTCATAAAATTTCTTTCATCACCAAATTTTATGTAAATTTTCTCTCAAAACCTCAAACTACCAACGCATTCACTCGAGCACTTTTCCCCCGATTTTCGATTTGTTTAAATTAAAATACAGCATTTCCTTCGCGTTTTTATTCAGCTTTAAGTAAATATATTTGATGCGGTGATAAACATGCATCAGAGCACACAGCACTTTTGATTAAACGAAATCCATTGTGGGCATCATTACATTTGACCTCTCTGGACCGAACATTCCAATGAGTTCAAACCAATACAAAATTGTGAATGTTGAGGTATGAGCACGTCTCGAAAATATTCGCCCGGGGCCTAACAACACACATACAGCACGCGTTCCTGGCGTATACACATAGCAGCATACAACATCCAAAATTTCAAAAAGAAAAGAAAAAATGATCGCATAACAAAAAAAAAACAATAAGAAATTTTTTTTATCAAAATCGGTTCAGAGTCGAAATGCGACTTTATGTTGCACTAGTTTCACTTGGTTTACGTATAGGCGAAAATATTCACGAAACAAGACTACTGAGTACTTGGGGCTTATCGTGAATCCAAACATCGGCCTCAGAGATAAGAAAGTCCAATAAAATGTGTATGCGCGCGCACCAGACTGCGGACAGACTCCGAAAAGTCCAGCACCGAAAAGCCAACTGCCAAGAAATCGTGTCGTGATCTAGTGATCGCAGTTGCGCCTGCGGCACCCGAGCATTCTACCACAGCCACAAGATCGAGGTCTAACTATATTAAAATCGACAACCCATACAACACTGACAAGATACTCGCAATACATTTTAGAGGTAAGCCAGGTTTAATGGCAGCACCGGAGCCGAGTGCGAGTCTCTCTTGTATAGGTATCAAAGATGAAGCCACTCCACTCCACTCCACACCACATCACACCACACCACACCAAACCATACAAGCGACTCCGACGATCTTGTAGACAGCAAAAGCAAACCTCTCGAAAAATTCCTCAAAGCCAGATGGTCAAAAAATCGAATATGTATGAGATAAAATTCCAATTCGAGATCTTTAGGAAATAAAGAAGGTTGCCGTGGTTCACCTATGTTCGTGTGACCGGTGTTAGCTGGCACGATCGTTCGCTGCCTAGTGCCTAGTGCCTATACGTTAGCCTGGACTTCATCCCATCAGCTCTGCTTCAGATCAGTAGTATGTGTGCTGTGTTATTGCTTGGTATCGTTGGCTTGGCTTGCAGAACAGAAAGAACCTTTCCAACAGAGCCAGAGGAGACCTTAAAAGAACATTCTTTACCTTTTTTCCTTTCGTTCTTTTCATAGCATCTTTTTATTTTATTTTCTTACTTATTTTTGGGATTTTATTATTTAGCCCGTCTTGAAACGGGCCCAAGCTGCGTTCCTCGTTCTGGATGCCTGCCTGGGCCTTGCTCGTTCTGTACGCTACGACCTCAAGATGGAATTTCTCCTCTCATCTTGTGGCTGTGGGCATCTTTGGACCCATTCGTTTCATTTGCTTTGATTACAGTGGTATTTTTTTCTGCTCTTTAGAGTGAATTTCCAAGATTTTATTTTCTTTTTAAACATTTTTTTTCCTCCTTTCAGCTGTTGTTGGCTTGCTTCTTTTTTGTCGGACGTAAATTTTTTGGTTACGACGTCATATATTTGACTGGAATGTGGGTTGATTTTTTACTCGCTGAGACTCAGTTTCTTCTGCTTAGCTGCATGGCACTTGTCAAATCGTAAGATATGCGATTAAGCCTAACTAACATTAATTGTTCGTGTAGTCGTGTAATCTCATTATGTTAGTTTCTTTTTTATTGATCTTCAATAATTTTTTTATGATCGCGTTGCTCTGACTATCGGCCGTAATCTGAAGAATTTGAACGTCGTGTCAAATTTCTGCGCGTGGTTTAATACTGTTGCAACCATCCAGATAAAGTTATATAATGATTCTTCGTTCGCATTTTACGGCAGTTGACTTAGTTCGATGCTAGAAACATTACCCATTTCAAAGTTAGCGAGTAATTAAAATCATTGATGGTTTTCAGTTTTCATCGAAATGTTGCAGAAGCGTAGAGTGAACCCATCAATCAGGGAATGGATTTCGCACATGGTTGGAAACAGAATGATTTATGTCGATTTCGGTGGTGATCGCAGACAGGTGAAGTTGTCAGGGGTATGCTCAGGGTGGCATTTTATCATCAATGTAGTGGGTGCTCTTGACGGAAAACCTTCTGCATTTGCTTAGGGAAAATGGCTAGAAGGTCATTTTTCTATCAGGATCCTTCGAATATGAACTAATTAGTGTGCTGCAAGGCATCCGATTAGTTATTAATTCGACGAACGACCTCGATCTCATCATTAATCTTCGGAAAACGGAACTCTTCTCCTCCACTGGAAAAAGAAATACCCTTTCTAATTGCCCTGCCAACTATTGGTCCCATTTACACATAAAAGATAAAGCGAATAAGTCTTACATAGTTTTATTAACCTGCTGAGGGGTAATGGGTAACACGGTATTGGGGCCTTCCACGATTAATATCCTGGTATTGTATGTTATCCTTAATATCTCGCCTATAGAAATCCAAGTAGAAAAAAGTAGCAGCATTCGCTACTCTAAGTCTGTATCAAGTGCTAAGATATTATTGAGGCAACGATAACTTACTCGACGTAATGATTGCCTCAGAGTTTGAATTTAACTTTCCACCGAGGGAGGATTGGGAACCCTTGACTCATTTAGTCGTTTATATGAATGGTATAAAAATTGTAGGTGGTATTATGGAAAATACAAAAATACAAAAAGAAAAAAGAAAAAAAGTTGAACCAACTATTATTAGACAAGGCTGTGATCATAAACGGAATCATGAGAGGAAGGAACAATAAGGTATAGAGGCAGGGTAGAGCAAAACTTTATTGTATTAACAGCTATAGTAATGGACCTTGCTGCTACCAACACAAAACAGCTTATTTTTACGCCAGACTGAAGTTTAATCGACGAGAGACCTGTGTCATCTCATCCAAAATCTCGTCAAGCTTACAAGCTACATCGCGATGTATGTAAAGTATAGTAAGACCGTTAAGTTGCTCTTACTGTTGAAAATGAACGTTCTCCAGTAGCAGTGGTGACTGGCAACGTGAACAAAATCTGGAGGGCACTGCTAACAGTTGGAAAAATGTCAGTCAGCTCCCTTAAAAATATCGCTTCATTGCAGTCAAGTACTGTACTGTCCCATAAGTGAAAGACGAGATCAAAATAGGTTACCTTCGTCCTGATCAGAAGAACATTTGTTTTTGGATGCTTTTGGAAGAAGCCATAAAAAACTTGCTGGAAGGTTCCTATACGATGATCAAATGATCGTGAATATGGACGATACAGGAATCGTTTATAATATTCCTCGAGATTTTCAGCCGGAACATTACAGCGGTGAGCCTTGCGTACAGTAAAACGTGGAGTCTTCGATGTCTATGCCTTTCCCTCGACACTTATTCTCAATATTCATAAAAATGTTGTGAAAACTTTCAATAGCATTATTCCTCAATTTTTAGATGGTTACCTCGGCTTCTTCAGCTCGGGACATTGCACCAGCGATGTCCATACTTCTCATTTGAAGCTGCTTACTCAAAGGCCGGAAGTACCTAAAGACTTCGGCCGTTATTCGAAGAAATACCTTAAAATCCATTGTATAAATGGAGTGATTCAATCTGTCCGCCGTAGATAAAGTGTCACTGTTTTTCGTTACTTCTTTTTTCCTTCCTCTTTTGTTTTCTTTTTTTCCTCCCTTCTTTCTTTTTATCTTTCCCTTTTCACTTTCCTTCATTCCCTTTGCCCTCGTTTACGTTATTTTAAAATACTGCAAAGAGTTTATTTTCACAGTAAAATATCCAATTACATTTTTAACTTCCCTGTCCATATCTAAACAAAAAAGAAAAGAAAGAACTCCACACTTCTGCACTATCAAGACTTCTATTCTGTCTACGGAATCAACCAGAAAAAGTGTCATTCTTAGCTTTATGAATATTTGTTAAACTTTGTTAATTGATCCAGTGGAAACCTACTTTTGACCAATAAAACAGATGTCTTACAATTAGAGTGAATCTATGAGAATGAGAAGCAAAACTATTCGACCTTCATTGCACCCGGTATTAGACAGGCAAGACACTAATTATTTACTCACATGGAGGATACACTTTGAGCTCCAGATAAGGTCTGCAAGATCTCCAAGGACAATAATCGACCTTCTCAAGAGAATATGGAATGCCTACATATCCGTGAAGAAGACACAATAGACGAACAAAGTTCTCCGTGTCAACTCTGCAGAGTACACACCGAAGGCCCTAGTGGCGTAATAAAACCAAATTTAGAAGTTTGTCACTTTCCGTGCATAATAATAAACTTTAAACGACGGAAACAATAAACAAAACAACAATATATAATGTTAACAACTGAAGAATTCTAGGCGGGATATAAACCTTGACGGAAGCAAAAAAAAACCTAAAACTCTACGACTATCTTTGCCAACAACTTGTCCATCAAAATTCTTCAGTTTTCGATTATTATCTAGATACGTTATAAATTCTTCTTCTTTATGACTCGACCAAATACAATTAGATACATTGTTGATGACTTTCGCAATTTAGAAACCCATTTTAAAGTTGTGAAAAACAAATTAATGAGACATAAAATCAAGGGATTCAGGCAAATGTGATCATATCGGATTCCTAATTAAAAATCTTTAAATGGCTGCGTCGAATTAACGTATACCAACTAAAGTTTTTTAAGGTTTCAATTTGCATTCGGAAACCTGTGGGAGTAGGAGCAAGCAGCAAGCAGCCTACTCGGATTTTTCAAGATTATTTTATTGTAATCCAAAAGGTGAATAGCATTCTTAAGTTGTCGAAATCACTCAAAAATTAGTTACCCGGTTTTTCAACGGAGCCCATTATAAAGCGACAATTAATAAGCCACCCACGCGTTATTTTCGCGTAAATATTTCATGGGGAATCTCCTCAATCCCAGGAAAGTGGTAAATAGTGCTGGGAAGTATTGAACCAAGATTTGCTCCTTTAACCCGTAAAGTTTTCTCTGATAAAAAGGACCAACTACAAATTTTCTCCCAAGAAGAGTAAAAAGCGCCTTTACGTGTAAATTCATGGATACCTGTTCCTCGGAAGTAAAGGTGCGTGCTTTTCTTGAGTGCCTCAGAAAGAAAGATAGCCCGGCATCAGGTATAGCCGGGGCATCGTGCATTCGTTTTATTGTATTTATCTTGACTGCACATGTGATTTAATTCTCATCTTCGGTTCATTCTTCACGAAGACAAAATATTGCAACTCAAGATTACAAATGCGCGCCTCCAGTGCTTCGGTCGGCTCAAGTGCGCTGGAATGCGGTTGGCCTTCAAAAATATAGTGGCAGTTAGCGGCTACAAGAATGACCGAGATGATGGCGTATTATCCTTGTTAACTGGTGCTGGCCAGCCAGTCCTAGAGACAGTGCACGGATAAATAATGGACTGGCGGGAAACACAAATTAAACGCTGTTATGCAGGCGAACGCTTTTCGCGTAACTATCAGAGGTAGTCACAAATTTAATGGAGTTAATGGCAGGAAAAGAAGCAAATCAGTGGTGCAGATGGGCACTTCCGGGGCAACGCATAGACGTACCCTTCTTCAAACGATCCCACTGCACTGTGATCACGATATCGCGGTGATCTTGTGCTTCGGTGGAAATTACGTTAGCGTCTTGGAATTCAATGCTTTTTCGTCCGAAAGGTGTTTTTCGTGTGATGTTTGCAGCGTCAAAACGTTTAGCCAATTGGAGGTGGTGGTTAGCAATCCATTCCGTCTGTAGGAAGTTCAGAAAAACTTCTAAGTGGGTGTTTTTTAGATGCTAATTCCAAGGAAGAGTCTACGCTTCAAGGCTTTCCAATTTTACAACCACATTGAAAATATCATTCCTGTATCGATGTTACTTGGGCCTGTTCGGCGTGAAATTTCTCCCATTGAACATTACTTTAACCGGCGACGTGCTTCGCATTTAAAACGCTGGGGCATGTGTGCTTTTCAGCTTCAACAGTTCAGAGACTGGCTGCAAAAATTTCCCAATTTTACAGGCAAATATGCGGGTTGTGCAACTGGTATGCTGGCATGCTTCTTATTGAGGACAAAAATTATGAGAAATTTCAATTTTCTTGATGTTTTTCTTTCGTTTCGTTTTTGGACTATGAGCCGCACGCATACTCGTCAAGGTGAAATTCTACTTTAAAGTGATGTGTGAATGCAAATGGAATAACCGATGAAATTCGATTTCACGCGCTGTGAATCTAGTTATCTATTTACAATGGAGCTTCCCTTTGAATATTAGGCGCTGTTTTGTGAGGTATCACATGTACACAGTTGTAAATATCACCAAAAGTATTGTATGGGTGCAGGAAATATAAAAACCTAACACTTTAATATAGGAAAATATTTCATGATTTCGGTTTTTTTCCAGACAGATTTTGTGAATTTTATACAATAGGAATGGCAAATAGAAAAAATGTAAAATCCAGGTTTAGTACTAAATCCTCCCGAGACTTCTTCGAAGACTACCGTCTTGGCGTGGCGACGGAGCTCAGTACCAATCGATGATCTCTAGAGCCATGTCAATTTGATTCCTAAGGATCTTGGCATAGTATTGCAAATGGAACAGGTGATGTAGTGAAGTTAAAAGCAATCAGCCTAATCTTCAAATGGTATGAGCATCTGTTTTAAACCGTGCCGATGGATGGATGGATGGTTGAGGACAAAATCAATCAGTCGAAAGGAGGTTTTGTGGTCGACACAAAATAAGCCAGTAATGCCAAGATGGACAAGTTTTCAAGGCATTTAAGAGATCTCAGATCGACTGGAGAGTGCAGCTGCGTCAACCAGCAAATGCACAACTAAACCTCCCAGAATGGCTTCCTCCAGCAAGGTTGCTGGAATGTAAAACTCTTCTACGGCATACAAACCAGAAGGAGAAAGCAAAGGCCCGACGGTGGAGCTGCGTTGATCGACACAGGCAAAAAGTCTTCGAGTGGTTTCGTGGATAGGTTGCTGTTGCTGGAAAGGAAGAGGAGTCAAGATCATAGATCATTGTAGGAGTGTGGAGTAATACATGACTTTAGGTTACACTGTAATACAACCGGAGGTCCCAGAATGTCCCAGGGCTGGAATATGGAGCGGGCTTTACCACCACAAGTTGTACTACAAGTGCTTAATACCTAATAACGTGGTTCACCGATTGAAGCCTCAATAGCACGCCCTTTTCTACCCACGCGGGTGGCTGAGCTGGCTGAGGCGTACAGAGGCAGATTTTCTCCTTATTGGTGTGGATTCGAATCCACACAGGTGGTTGACACAATTCTACTGACGAGAGTTGTACTTGCGAAGAAACTGGGATGTTGCACAGTAAAAAATCACACCAAAAATTGTGCCTCACTTCCAACATTTGTTAGGTTAAAATTTCTCAATTTCCTCTTTCCTAATTTCCCTCCGCCTAAGATGTGATGTGCGTGTCGTAGGGTGTTCCCTGGGCTTAGGTAATACTAAAATATTAGCGAAAAAACGGATATATTGCGTATGACAACACAAGTCCTATTTGACCGGCAGAGATCCGCAAGGTAATGGACTAAGTCCAAAATAAAAAAGCGACCTGGTTCTAGGATAACATGTGAACGCTCATTCATAGGATAGGGGGAAGAAGCAATGTCAATGAACGAAATGAGTCCCTATTTACCTTTACTTTCTAATCTGATTTAAGTATTTGTAATAGAGGTGATACGCATCTACATGTCGTTTTTAGACCACTGCTGGATCGGAACTGGTTCTTTTGTGTCGGTCCAGATCAACGAAATTTTTAATAAAGCAAAGTCAAATAGGACTCAGGAGGAGTGGGACAACTACAAGATAAGTCTCAGGAAATACAAAAGTTCCATTAGAAAAGCTAAAGGTGCTTAAGAGAAGAGCTACTGCGGAAGAGTTCGGGGGTTGATTGTTACAGTGACCCCGCTGGATACTCGGACATCCCCGATCTGGGTATCTGTATGTTCTTTATAATTGCGAAGTTATGCTCCTGCACGTTTGTTTTATTAGTTTTATTATGGGCATTTTTGCAGTTTACGTTTCGACCAACTGTCCGCAATTA
>QYTT01079094.1:13079-24351 GCA_006980735.1 Dasypogon diadema | reverse complement strand
AAGGTGCTTAAGAGAAGAGCTACTGCGGAAGAGTTCGGGGGTTGATTGTTACAGTGACCCCGCTGGATACTCGGACATCCCCGATCTGGGTATCTGTATGTTCTTTATAATTGCGAAGTTATGCTCCTGCACGTTTGTTTTATTAGTTTTATTATGGGCATTTTTGCAGTTTACGTTTCGACCAACTGTCCGCAATTAAAACTCTATGAAATTATCACTTTGACATCAGCTTCAAATTTAAAGTCTTTATTGAGACAGTTATTAATAGTACTCCACATTTTTATCCAACTGACTGCGCCCGAGATTTTGATTGACTTAGTTAATATTACTTTAATATTGAAATAGATAGCTAAAAATACTATTGCCAAGATAAGAAAAGTTAACTAGCAATTGTCATCACATCTATCTTATAGTTTGTACGTATACCACCATCAGAGTGTCATATCTTTGTTTTGTACTTGAAAATAATTTAAATGGGAAAAACTTCAATAATTAAAAATTTAAATTCCCCATCCAACTTCCGTTCAACAGAATTATATAACAACTTCCAAGTTAAATTTCATGCAGAATTTAAGGTTAAGAACTTGTTTAAATTGTGATCTACTGTGACCTTCTGCATCATTTCCTGTGATATACATAATCGGAGTGTAATAAATTGCACTAATTTACGCAACTTTGAACTTGACCTTCTTAATGAGGTTTCAGTAAAAGTAACAAGAATAATTAACTGTTGGATATGCCCTTTCCTGACTCTTTCGCAGAAGACAGGAGAATGATATTAAAGTCCACTGAGATCATGACTAACATCATAAATATCTTTCACTTACAATCACCTACTAACAAGTTAATTGTGTTGATTTTAATTGATTTTAATTTATTGAATGATGCAATGTAAGAAAAGTGCAAATTACATTTCATCAAGTACCATAAATATCGCATTACATAAGTATAAAAGGTTATAATTAAAGTCTCAAGTTAAATGATGTACCTCATTGGACAGTGGCATGGAAAAAATTAGTGTTTTTTTTTTCTGTAAGACACCTTTTCAGCCGCGTTTTTTTTACTCTACTGTCATACAGAATTGTCATACATTATCTTGGTTAAATTAACTCGATTATTTTACAGAGTTAATAAGCTTACCGGGTTATTTAAGTCGTCTACGGGAAAATAGATGGCGCTTATTGAAAGCTTTTGTGTTTAAAATTGGAATTAAGGCGGTATAAAGAAGTATTTAGAAGTTAGAAGTAATTTAGACGATGGTTATATTCTTATGTACTTTGCATAGAATGGCTGGTAAATCTAAATAAGTATTACAAACAACAGTGACCTTAATGCGGAACCTTGAGGCACGCCGTTTATTAATTTTAAATGGGAGAAGAAAATCTGTATCCACAGTTTTTAGTGAATCTATGATCGCCTGCCTGGTGGCTTATACAATTTTATCAGGGTAGATATTTTTCAGTTTCTGATCAATTATCAATTCTCTGTAAGATTTTCGAATCACTCATTGTGGGCTGTTCCACTTTTACAGTGGAATCGTACTTGAAATTGCTGAAATATCGACATTCAATACTAAGAGAGAAAAAAATACGTCGTCATTGTTTGAAGAGAATTAAAATTCCTTTTCCATAAAATTGAAAACTGTAACCAATCTGCACTTTGGACGCAGTTCAAAACTGCTTATAGGTCAAAGAGAGCAAGAGGAGGACTGCAGTTGCTCAACTCACACGTCAATATTAACCACTTACGGCTTGATCTACTATCCTCAGCCAGATTTTTAAAGATAACTATCTGTTACCTGTCATAGTCATTAATCAACGCTATTCATTCAACACTACCGTGCGTTGTGGAATGTGTTGTACATATTCAGTCTGCAGGTCTACACTATCCGTTCGGTCGTCCAGCCATATCGAATCATCAATCTTGATTGCATTCTATCGTCACTGTTGTCGACTAAAATTACTCTTTTTCTTCCTCTGAGTGTGTCTCGGGCATCCTCATCAATTCTTAACACTTTTCCTCTACTGTCTATGCAAATTTAACAAATGTCCAGACATCACCTCAGATCAGGTATAGTATTAAATCTCCAAATGTGGATGGACACATTCACGTATCCCCCAAATTTGGTAAAACGATGCCGACCCAGTACTGGTATTGGCCTTTATATTGATCTTTTCAAGTGGGCGTCATATGTTAAACATTTTAGTGCCTCTTACAGAGTCATCAACTTGAGGTATGCAAAGTGTGAAAAATTATCGAACGGTGCCTAAACCAAAAAGACAATTAAAATAAAAGAAACATAATGAAGAATGAGGTATGCTCGATCTCGCTCCTTAGAACATCGGAATTTCAGTTGTAGTTTTTTTTTCGATGGTCTTGTGCCGCTGTGCTGGCTGCCTTCTTATCTGGGTGCGTCTAGGTACGCTGGCCTCGAAAGATCAAAAATTCTCTTCTTATGGTGCCATCAATTATTTTTCTTAAAAGGAGATGAAAATTATTATCTTTGGAATTCCAGATATCTTCTCCAATTTCCAGATTTTATGGCCCCAGTTCAGATTCAACGAGCGGTGCTTCGCGTGCTTATCTCGTATTGTTGGACCACAACGATATAACCAGTAGCTCTGCGCGGGGGCGACATCCGTATGAGGTAAAGGAATTCGAAATTAGTCTTCATTTTTTTTTCTTGTCTGGTGACTGGTGAGAGGTTAGTAACTTACAAATTTTTATCTTGAAGACTACATGCCTAAAGGGTATATTAAGAAGAAATGTATAGGCGTACCTTTTATTGCTGGATTTTAATCGAAAGGTAGGAATTAATGTAGCCCTGATGGACAGTTTTAATCATAGGGAATTTGTTCAGTAAAACAGGTTGTAACTATGCAATGTAATATTTTACGAGGTGCTAGACATTCTCGGCTCAGTTTAATGACTATGTTCGATTTTTAAGTCATTCAGCAATGCCAAATATATTTTTTCGATTAAAGTCTGATTTTATGAATTCTAAACGTGCCTACTTTTAACAGGATTCTTGTTTTTTAATTTTCCAGAATCGTAAAGCAGCCAATGAGGTTTATAAGCTAAAAATTGCAGTGGGTCAGTGTTGTTCTTTCACTCTTCCCTTTTTTCTTCGGATTACTGAACTGCTCTTTATCACTCTTACAAGAAACGTTAGTTAAATATCCCACCCGATTTTTGTAACTTTCGGATATGTTGTAGTACTCGGAAAACTAAACGACATATATTTTTTTATCTGCCCAAAAACGATTTAAAGGAGAGAAACCGCTCCTCTCCTCAAAAAATTTTTGAGTACTTGGTTTACCTAGCACCGTTTTTAAGTAGGCAATTATCCAAGGTGCAACCCATAACACACAGCCAACAGATATAGGTAACAACATTTGCACATTGTCCGCATAAAGCTTAATGGAAGAATGTCTAGGAATAATTTTAACTAAATCGTTAATGTACAAACAAAATAAAAGGGGTCCTAATATTGAACCCTTAGGCACCCCCGAGAAAATATGTTTATTGTCTGAATAACGGTCATCTGATTTAAACATCTGATATATGTTAAGATAGGTATGAAAGTATTTAACAGCTGAACTGGACACTTGAAATTGTTCTTTTAGTTTACTATATACCATATTATGGTTATGCCTACACTGTCAAATGCCTTGGAAAAATCTAGAAGGTAAGGCGGTGTAGCAAAGTCATCCTCTACGTTTCTTCTAATGATTTCTACCACATATAGCAGGGTTTTAATAGTGCTATGTCTAACTCAAACCCCGATTGCTCAAATATATGCATTCAACTGGTGAAAAGGAAACCTTTTCAAGACCTTTGAAAGGACAGGGAATATGCTGATAATCTAGTTGAGCGCATAATAATAAGTAAGAATACTATAGTATTTCGTATAGTATATTATAGTCCTCTCGGCTTGGCCACTTGGAGGAATCTTAAATAATAAATAATCCCACAAACCCCCTAAGCCTGGGAGTTTTCGAGAGCTTCGAAAATTTCATATACACGATCTGCAGTCCTCCTTGGTCTGTTTTCATCGTTTCTTTCTCTTCAACTTAATACTGTACAATCGGTAAAAATTGTGCGTGCATAAAAGGCTGACTAAAAACAAAGTTATTATCAACACATCTAAACCAATAAAAAAATTATTTTGAAAAGATATAAAAATGTCCCATTTTTAAGAGTGGAAAAGAAGTTCTACATGTGGTGTTTGTGTTAATGACTATTCTTTTAATTTTATTACACTGGGAGTTGCTTTATTAATCTGAGAAAGTGCTTATGTGACAGCTGGCAAAATTCAGGAAGAAAAGGAGGATAATAATTTCATAATCATCAGTTGGATTTGGTAGACGTTTCCATATTTAGCCGCAAATGAACTTATCATACTACTACAGATTCTTTCAGGTCAACACAACACTTCCTACATTCGTAAAAATCGTAAAGATGTGGAAATTTGACTTAAAACTTGCTTGGCAAAACGAATTATACAATTATTGTAGTTCACGCCTCTTTTCAATGAAATCTGAAAATGCACACCAAATCCTGTCTGCCTTTATTTAGTTCAGAATGCGCATACTTAAAGATACAATTCAACTTTGCAGCTGCTTCTTCCACCTCACGTAAATTTATATAAACGCTATCCAGTGCTTCAAGCTCAACCTCCGTCTGTCCATTATACAGGAGCCATCAAGAAAATTAAAAATTTATTTCATTCCTTTTCTTTCAAAAATTGCCAGGGGCTATTGTTTCTCCAGATGATCTTCATGGAAACCCTTAATTAGATTGTCGTTATTTTTTTTCGTTTTGTTTTTGTCTGCCTATGAAATCATCGCAAACAAGAATTCTACTCTTCTTCATCCTAATTTCATTTTACTAGAGGAGACTATGAATGCCGAAAGAAAATAGTTTAGAAAATTAGCCGTGGAGCCTTAAAGTGAGCATTTTGTCTTCCAGGAAATGTTTCAAATAGCTAAAAAGTTAGATCTTTCCAGGTATTCTCCTTGCTAATGATCCTATCAGGCATGATTACCATAATTTCGTTGAAAGGGAAGTCTTCATAATTTATTATGGTTGGAAATGGTGGCTTTCAACAGAAAATCTAACCACAGATTTCACGAGAAAATTGTAGTTATAAAGTTTAGTCGCAGTCGTTTAGAAAGAAAGGAAATTGAGGGTTCTGGTAAGAAAGATGTGTGACGTAACATTTAATGCGTAGGTCGTAGGATATCTGCACTAGGGAACAGTTCTGTACAAGTAAAATTTAGAAATTCTGGATCCTACATATCCCACATATTTCATTTAATGAGGAAAGCGGATTAGGGATACTGGATTGTTTCATACACAAGTGTGGTATTACCATCATCATCATCATCGGCTGTAGCAATTTTGTAGGCAGAGCTCCAGATCAGGAAGGCCTTTCTCAGAACTATAGAGACCCACTTGACCATCGAAGTTTGTGGAGTACTTCAATGAGTTCAAGACATATTCATCTTCTCTATACGAGGAGTACATTATCAACATTTGCGATAACCTGTACAGTGATCCACGTGCCTTTTACAAATTTGGAAAGTGAACAGAAATATACACCCTGTTCTTCTTACAAAAAGCCAGCAACGCCGTTCCTCTAAAATTACTAGTGTAAACGTATAAGTAACAATTCCTTCAACACTGCCGACAACCCAGCAACAAAAAATGACCAGTGTAAATTGGGTGTATCAGGTGCCTTTTCACGGCCTTCGGTCTAGAGCTATAAGACATACTTTCGGGATGCTGCCTCTTTTCTTTGTACTTTTCATTGACGATATCATGCATCCGTTGAGGCATTCTGATCCTAATTTATTCCTGGTGTGTACACAATAACTTGGAACTTAATATAAATAAATTGTGAGCTCATGTCGTTTTTCAGGGAATGCATTATATATAATTACACATTTGCCACGGGCAGCACTTCTAGTGTAAAATCTTCTTGTCGATCTTGTTGTGAAACTTGAATTGATACAAAGCTTAATTTCGTTTCCCACGTTTTTTATGTGGTTTGCAGGAGTAATTGCATGCTTGGTTTTATTATACGTCGGTCCAGGGAGTTGTCTAACCGTCAGATATCTGTGACACTATACAACTCGTTCGTCAAACCACTGCTGGTATGTGTATTTCAGGTGTGGTATCCTTTCTATATCGCATATCGATCGTATCGAATCGGTTCAGCGCAAATTCATTAAGTTTGCGCCTCGGGATTTATCTTAGGATGACCCTATGACCCACTTGAGTCGCTCGCGATAAGGACTCAATCATGGTTTCGGTGGAAGAACGTCGTAATGTTGCCGATATACAATAGCTTTTTTTCACCAGCTCTTGAATGGTAATATCGATTCCGCAGAGCTTCGGGGTAGGGTTTTTTTCTATTAGGTCTAATGGCCGCTGCTTGAGGGAGGCCCGCTTCTGCATACTAACTTCTCCAGGACTAACTACGGTAAGCATGAGACTATTAACCGCATGTATATGGCAGTTAATCACATTGTGTCCAAGAATGCACTTGAGAACCGTCTTCGTATGGTTTTGTTACCCTTTGACTAGTGTTGACATTGAGCGCTTTTTGGTTGCCTTTCAGGTCCAAAGAATTTATTTCTTACATCTATGAACCAAGGTAAACCTCACGCAAAAAGTTGTGTCGAGCAAACTTAATTCTGGACCAATAAAGTAGGATATACGATGTAACTTTTGAAAATTTCGAATATCATAAAATTGTTTTGGGAACTTGTTCTAGACAATTCAGGGATGGAAGTAATGTGAAAGAGAAAAAACCTATTTTTCTCACGCTTCAAATTGGAACCAGGTAAGTTCCAGATTCAGATTCACCTTCCAAGGAAGTCATATCAAACAGATTAAGCCTTTCGCCATACAATGAAAGAATCATAGGGCCGTTCCAACGGAGATGTCGAAGCTCAAATCTAATGAACCTGCGCTTAACACACTCAATACGGCCCATGTGCAGAGCGTAGGAAGGATTCCATACCTACGATGTGTGTTCAAGAAATGGTCAGACGAACAAGTTATATAAATTTAGGGAAACCTGAAGATCAGAGAACTTTTTGGACCACCATTAACAGAATTCAAGAATATTGGTTGTAGCAAATGTTTAGAGTCTCGCTTCCTAGAGAACGACATCACCTCATATTTATTTATGCTAAATTCCAAGGCATTGTGCTTACACCAAGAATAAAAAAATATTTACGTCCTCCTGAAACACCTTGGAATGCCTCAAAAGATGCACAGCTTCGTCAACTAAAACAATAACAATAAGACGGCCAAGGTAACTACTCTGTGGCATCCCAGATGTGGCCTCCAAAAGTAAATTTGGAAACTCCAGTTTATGGATCTTGAGCTAATGACTGAATGCGAGAATTTCTCAAAAGCTTTACTGAAATCTGTATAAATAAAGTCAGTTTGTAGATTATTACCAAAACCTGTAATTGCGTTAGAAGTAGACTCAGGTAAGTTTGTGGTAGTAGACCTGGGCGATATAAAACAATGCTGAGCAGTTGAGAGAAGACTTTTACAATGTAGAAATAACTGGGGATGAAGTATAGATTCCTACGGTGGAACTAGTGGAACTTTCATTACTTCGTTTGAGAGATTTAATTCCGTTGATGACTTCAGCTACTACAGCTCTTCCATCGTCTCACAAGAGGCGTTCCAAATTCTACGATTAGGTTTTCCCAGTTCTTTATTGCAAAGAAACAGGGCACTTCTGTAGTATGCGCACTCTTGGTTTTACTGAACACTTCTCCTGGTGCTTCATTTGAGTTTTTATTTCAATTTAAGATTCATTCAAAGAGCACCTTTGCATTGGAAGATCATGTCTACCTCAATGTATAAAGACGTCGACTATATAAGGCTGACTAGAATATTGTAAAGAGGAGGAGAGTCGAACAAAAGTGAACGGCGATATGCACATTTCACAGATGTTTTACTATATCGTGGTGAACAGCTGATATGACAACCTTACAGCGGTATTAAGGTCATTCTAATATATATAACTGCCTTCAACAATGTTGTGGGGATTTCAACTGTTTGCAAATCGTTCTGCAAGTTTATTTTCCATCCATTTCCTTTTTGCGTTCGAAAGCACTAGCTAGCCCAATTTTCTCGTCAGTTAAGTGTTTCTTCACTAAAGTGCACCAACGAAAGTATTAATTAGAGCTATTAAGGTAGATCATCCGCGTTATTCAGATCCGCCCATTAGCCACTGCGCAGCACAAAAGAGTATCAGGCATGCAACAAAAATCACTTACGATTTCACTGGTGCAAGCTGTCAATCAAATTTCACTTGTTGCCACTGAATTACGCTTTCGTTTCAGTTTTTTCCAGCGAGTTCAAAGAGCTTTGTTTACTTTGAATTCACACTTGCTACATGACTTCTTAAGACGTTGCTGGTGTATTGAAGCCGGTACCGCGGGGGGAAAACACTGCAAAATATTCCAGTTAATGCAGCTAATTACTAGGAGTACATACGTAGTCAGAAAAGTGCCTAACTTCCAAGGGGGCGGGGGAGTCGGTGCGATGCATCCAGTGCACGGCAAAACCTATTAACGCTTTTTCGTACAATTTAACTGTAGAATGTGCTAATAATTTACTGGTTTCGCGTTGCTCAGCTTCATCTACCGTCACAAGTAATGATTTTCAATTTTTCTCGATCAAGCCGATAATTTATTTAATCATGAATGAAAAGGCGCGGCGGCATTGACTTTTTCAAGGCATCACATTCCACGGAGTCATGCTCATGCAAGCGGGCGGTAGACAGACAGTTCGCGTTTCGATCTCCTCCCAGAGTTAATTTTATTGGAAACGGTGGAAAACAAATTATGAGTCACCACTAGCTAAAATACACCTTATCTAATAGTTCTCCAATTCCACACATTTATGAACTATAAAGCTTACGGTTACGAACTATAAAATGTGCGATAACTTTTATGCGGTCCGGGTTCATTATCATAAATCCAAGTTTGGTAACTTTTATCAGGGTATCGTAAATTCAGATCCGTTTTTTGAATTCTATCGTTTCCCACAAATTACCGAGTATCTTTTCCCAGCTCTCAAAAAAAAAGCAACAAATACATGTTATATGCTATTAAGGGGAATTTATGAAGTAGCGAAAGCATATTTCATGAATGCTAATGGGTAACTGGTAACGTGAGACGGTAGAAGTATTCAATTTCGCAATTTATCTATCGGTTCTGGATCTTGATGGACTTGGACAGTATCAGGTGGACTAATTAAATTCAATTCTTCTGGGTTTGTATGCACATATTCAAGGATCTATGTATTGGTTTTATAGAAAAACAATGGCTGTTTAGATATACAGTTTTTCGCAATTATCGCTAGTGTTGCAATAGAATAATTCAGTGCTCTGATGTCATTCAGATTGATGGATTGTGTGTGCCTCATTCAATTTGCAAAAAAAAGAATTTTTACTTTTGTACTTTGAGAAAAAGAAATTTTTGATATGTCTCTAATCATGAATAGTTTCACCAAATTAACTAACTTAGATTAAAAACCTTCAATACAGTCACGATTGATGAAATATCGTAATGGGTTTGTTTGTGTCTGTCCAAAGCTGGGCAATCATTTGATTCCTGGCAAATAAGAAGCGTACAGTTGTTTGAACCTATCATGATTCATGATAATCTTCCCCATAGGCAACAAATCTATACTCATGTTTTCTGAGGATCCTTCTAAGAATCCTTCAAGATTCGCTATACTTGTCCGTTTTATTCTTGAAACTAATCACTAGCCTTTTGGAACTATTCCAATTGTATGCAACGCTAAGGCTTTCTCAAGATGTCAGCTGTTTCAAACTAGTTAAGAGCCCATGGATCTAATCAGTTCATAAATTGGTAGGTGTACTCATTTCGATGTAAGGATCGTCTTTCTAATGTAATTTATTTTTTTTATCCAAATCTATAACTGTCATCTTTCTTAAAGCGCTAGAATTCAGGTTTAGCCCTGAAGGACTTGGCTTTTGAGCAACCTTCGTACGCAATTTTAGAAATAAATAAACTCATCCGTAGCTCTCCTCTATTCCTTTACGAAAGGACTTAAAAGCTGATAAGAATTTAAATATACAGCATAGGACTGGAATGATTAGTTCCTCTCCCTATAGAGAAATTCCATCTTTACCAGGAATTTTAAAATGTTCGAAGGAGCTGAATTACCTCTCCGGCTTCTTTATGACTGCAGATAACACTTTTCATCTTTTCGTTCTGTTTCGTTTTGATGAGAATCTCTGTGATAGTAATTGGATGAGAATTTTTGCTCCTTCCATCAATTCTCTTCAGCGATTCCAATATACATCATTTCTGGATTAAATGTAACCTTTTCCACATTAAATGCATCCTTGTCCACATTAAATGCACGCTTGTACGGATTGAATGTATCCTCTTTTGAATTGAATGCACCCTTGTCCAAATTGAATGTACTCTTTTCTGAATTTAATACATCCTTAAATGGATTGAACAAACTTTGTCCGGATTGAATGCACCCTTTTCCATATTTATTTCAATAACAAATTGTGTAAACATATCAATCAAGATTTCTGCCTTCGGTTCGGAAGCAATGACTTTTTTCTACTTCTTTGGCAAAAATTGAATACCGGGGCGATACGAGATTCTATCCTTTGGAATAATCTATTGAGCAAACCATCCTTTAAATTTTAAATTATGAATTGCTATGTTTTGTCATAATTCAATATTCGATACTTATTTACCGCGTCATTTTGTTTCTGACGAAGGTAGGCTTCTGATCTAAGTACGAAGGAAAGGGTCAAGGAGTTTGGTTATTCTGCCTTTGTCTGTCAGATTCTGTCGAAGGACTTTGAGATCATCAGCTGACCACCTCTGATTTTCCAAAGAACTGGAGGCAGTGATGCTAACGCTCGGCAAGGGATGTCATTATATCTCCGGTTGAATATCCAAATTGAAAGCCATACTGGCCACTGTGATTTAGGTAAAATAGCTCAAAATACTTCTATTATATATATATAGATATATATATATATATGTCCTTTAAGGAATTGGTTAGACATGGGAGAGTTCCCATAATGTTGGAAGAAAACCTTTCGAACATGACAAAGGAAGCATTTTACTCAGATAGATATTTAGACAGGAAGAGGCGCAGCGCAATATATCATTCGGTTCAGTGTCTTTAGGCATGGCGAGGTTCGCAAGTACTTTATCGATCTCGCGTGTTTGGAAATTAC
>QYTT01079093.1:18531-36570 GCA_006980735.1 Dasypogon diadema | reverse complement strand
GATCCGAACGGTAAATACAGAATATTCATTTGCATATAATCCTGTGTCTACTTATAAACTATTTGTATATTACACATGTCTTTGCATATCCTAGGGCGCCCAAGTTGGGTCCGATTTGTTGTCTACTGCATGGTTGAATTTGGCCCGCTCTGTTGGAAAGTAAATCGTAGGTTAAGGGGTTAACAGTATTTGAAGAAAAGTCGTTTCTTCTCTTTCGTTGAGGCATGCAACATTTCTTTTTTTACAATATCCTATGAAAATTTTAAAAGTTGGTATTTGAAACAGATTGGCTACTCTCGCGCAATCTGTCATGGTGGTATTAAATCTTTTTCTTTTCTGAGTTTGGGTAGGCTACATAGACTTACGTGTAGTTCTAGGCTGGGTTTGGGTGAAGGGTACTTCCAAACAATTAAACATGAGTTTTTCGAGAATTCGGTCGGCGAAGTCACGTTCATTTACTCTTCCATTTTCACTATTGCTTAAGCCTTGTTTCCACTCATATAAATTATGTCAGCATGTCGGGGTAGTTTTTTGTTAACTAGTTGAGAGCCAACAAGTTGACTAATATTTACATCTGTTTCCATTAATATAAACTCGCAAAAGAAACTGCGCACTTTACCACCGACAATCAGAACAACAAATTGTGAGACTTTACTTTACTACTCCCAAAATATTTCCAACATGAATCTTGGTTTTCCATGAACGCTTTCATTGATCAAAATTGTTGCCAATATATTTCCCAACTTGTTGGCTTTGAAAATTTATATTAGTGGAAAGGAGTCTTTACTCTAACACTTTTGCTTATATTGTTGCCGTTTCTTGCGCTTTCCCTATTAGTTTATCTAAAAGTAACTTTAAACCTGCTTTACTTGGGCGCGGTACAGTGATATCACTGTCCACTACGTAGTCTTCGTCCTTAGGGTTGTAATTCTCCCTTGAGGTTGAGGCTCTCTTCGTAGTCGGTGGCTGAAGACGAGCTAATTGTACATGTGGGAGACGACAGTTTCAGGTGTATCGCTGTGCCCTGTTTCGCCGAATTTTCCTCCATGTCACCCGGCTTGCGGCGACGTCCGCTGATTTCTGGTTGGCTACTGGTACTGATATACGAGTGAAATTGTTGCCGCTGAACACATGCTGCGGTGTCCTGTTGGAAAAAGCGGCTTATTCACCTTCGTAAGGTTCCGTGTCAGTGTGCTCCTTTGGATCACAGTTAAATGGACGCAGGTGTCCATTGTACTTCCATTAACAGATGGCATGATCCTTTTTTCCGGTTGGCTATGTGAGTACAAACGAAGCCCGCGAAATTCACTAATGGCACTATGGCACCCTAGTGCGTCTTGTGGGATTAGCTGAGTACTCATCTGAAGCAGAGGCAGAGATATGTTAACTAACCCCGAGCGTTGACTTGTTGTAGGATCAGAGCTTTTAAAGCTTTTACGTTCTTAATGAAGATCTAGTTTCCTTGATCTTGCGGATTGCGGAAATTTTTTATTAGAAATTTTCGGTCGGTTACTCGGTTGCTTTCAGCCTGTGAATGAAATCTTACAATTAACGAAGCTAAGCATAGCTATATAACAACATCACCTTTCAAGATATTTTACCGTCCCGTTACTTATTGTACACTGTATAGATTAACGCCTAGAAATGGATATTTTAGGCAGATGATGATCTTACCGACAAGGCAGAATTCTGCTCAAATAATTTCCGTATAGCTTCTGTTTTTGTATATTATTATCCTTGCAGAATATTTTCCTAACATAATAACTTGCCGCCTGTGAAATATTACCTTTGTAAAAATTGTTAATGATCACCTTTTAAGTGTCTTCTTTTATTTCTAAATATAGTGTAAACAAATTACGGTTTGTATCGCTATTGTTCAAGAAATATAAAATAGGCCTTTAACAAAAAATGGTTTAGTCGAACATTAGTCTATGGTCGAACTTAATCGAAGAGTTACCAAAGAAGATGCATATCGATCATACTTTTCCCGGTTTGTAAGGGAAAGTAGTGATAGTAAATTCGTGTCCGCTACTCTCTTCCTCGCAGATAGACGAGAGCAACTTCAAGTTTCCATTGCTCTCTTTTGGATTTCACGGAAAGATTAGTCGATTCTTTCTTCTGGTTTAAGTTTTTATGTTAAATACGGATTTCTTATTTTTTGGGAAATTACGTTAACAAAGATAATTTTTTAAGCGATATTCGCCCTAATTATATGAAACGAAAACCCATCATTCATAAATTTTCAGCAAGAACCATCGTGAAGTTCTATTTACAGAATTTTTGTGCCGAATCAGGTTTAGAAACTCTTTCTAATTTGCATCTTTGATGCTTTTAACACAAGAAATTCGTAATTTGCATAAAGTCCAAGATAGATTTATGTGTTGAGAGCTGAGATTATAGAAATTTTTCCCAATCCGGATCTGCATTTTAAAATAAAACAAGTTTTATCTTGTTTTTGTGGGAATTTTGTAAATTCCTCGTCGATTATAGAAACTTTAATAATTATTTCCGTTTGAGGAAAGTTTTCAAATTATTCGTAAATATTAGCTGTGTTTTTTTGTACAAATCCAGAACAATAAATATAATAATTGAATAATGTATTAGCAAATATTTATAAATCCATTCAAATATGGAGGTTGAGAGCTTTTAATCATATTACTATGACTTTGACTATTAAAAATGTCATTGAACTGTATAATTTTTCAGATGAGAAGAAAAGTAGAATATTGAATATTTTAGAAAATCTCGAAATTGACAAAGCCAAGAAGTATGGTAAAAAAATTTTAAGCGAAAAAACAGAGTTATCTGTTTTCTCCTATTTTTAAAAAATTGCTTTAGTATTTGGGTCCGATATGGATGCACGTGTAAAACAGAGTTGTAGTCAATAAAGTTTCGTGTTATCAGTAGTCACATAATTCTTTCCGCAGATGGTGGAGTAGACCGAAACAGAAGTAAGAGGTAATAAACACAAAATTTTGTGAAGCCAAAATATTGTGTCTTTTCTAAATTGTATCTTGTGATATTATATGTCAATGTTTGTATCGTTTAATATGAAATCTCCGTCTTTCTGTATCAACATAAAAGAATACAGTTATTATAACTTCTACTACCAAAATAAAACTACATTCTGGTATATTAGCTACGTTCCATTGAGCTGTGTAAAGTACTCATGAGTACTTTCCGAATGGAACGCAAGCTTGCTTTGTTTGGAGCAAAACATATCTACTCGCTAGCAAGAGCTTGAGTAGTTGTGAGTAGATGGAAGTACTTGGGAGTACTTTACACAGCCCAATGGAACGCAGCTTGACTGATTAGTAGGAAAAAAAACGCGGCTTTTAATTCCCTGGTTTTGTTAATTTCCTAAAACTTTCAAATTGTTTATTGAATGCAATGACATCTTGGAGTTTGCTCATCATATACTGGATGTTCCGGTTGAAGATGCTAAACCTTTAGGGGCCGGTTTCACATAGTATAAGCCAAAAATGTGGATTTAGTCCAATATATGAGTGTTACAGCTTGGTTTAGGCGACTGCCTAAACTTAAGCTTAAATCATGGGATGTGTTGGCAAATGGCAGCTCACATTTAGATTAACAACATTAAATTCACATTAGAAGTATTATATTCATCACTTGTTATTGACAATAGAATATCTATGACTTGCGAAATTTAATGATACCCTCAGATCTTAAAAATATCAATGATAAAGAGCAGTGTTGGGCATAGTGCATTAAATTTTCAAGTGCATTAATTATTTAATAGCACTACAAGTCTCAGTGTTTAGGTTAAATACGCTGCAACTAATCATATAGTAAGAGTGCAAACTGTTTTTTAACTAACATTAAAATTTTAGTGCTATTACCAATTTATTACCACGCCCATCTTTGATAGAGAGGTATTTATTTCTGTAAACAGAAAACTTTCTTGACGTACCCGCACAATAAGTAGTCATAAGCATTTTGAGACGACAGTGATTTCTGGACTAGGTTTCGATTAATCAAGGCATTTCGTTTTTCATTTAAGAATTAATTGTACCCCATATTGAACATCCAAATAATCCTTTTTCGATTATTCGGTCAACACTGCCACTTTTCTGTCGCAATGTTTAAACGCAGCTCGATAAATATACTTCACGATGAAATGATTGGAAACTTAATTCAAAATAATAGTAATAATAGTAATATTTAAAAATATGATGGCGACATATCCTTTGAAACCGATTTCGACTTAAGCTTCAGCTGTTACAGAAAAATGGGCTAAGGGTCTTCAGCAGTCTTATTGGGAAAATGTTCCAGGACTGCGTCAAGCTAAAGAGCTTCTCAGATCCTATGCCTATAAAACTACCGCCTCATGGCGGTAAAGGTATCATCTTTCTAAAATAAGCCTGTGAGACGGAATGTCGTCTTTGTTTGGAAGACGGAGAAATCACCATACCACATTTGGATGAATGTCCCGCTTTGGTGTGGCTAAGAAAAAAGATTTTCATCGATAATGGTCTATTATTTGCTTTCATTAGGAAGGCAGATAGTCATCGCACAATACGTCTTCTTTAGGTCGCAGTGTCGACTTCACAATAGTAATATAATATAATAAGCCCCAACTTGATCTAGGTCTTTGGTTTAGGGGTGCTTCATGGGCTCATACTAGGGGTCCGTCTGCGTATCCGCTGGCGATATGGCATTTTAGGGAAATTGTGTTCGGATCGGAAGTGCAAGTAAATATTAATTCATACCTTCGAAATATTGGACGTCGTACAGAGACCTAATGGATTTTATTTCACAAGTAATTGATTATATGTATTTTATTTGTTTCTGCTTTACGAATACTGCCTTTCAAATATGGAAAGTTTTTTTAATGCTGATCAATAAATTCTAGCAAAAATTGAATTCTTCTGGAAACTTTTCTTATTATTTTTTGCATGAATGAATTACTTATTACGGTTGTAATACACTACATTAACCTTGTCATAAAACCTTGAGAAAGACGGAACACAAACGATGCCCACATATGTTACCACAAATGATGTACATTTTAAGACAAGGTTACATCAATACAGTCTTAAGGCGTAAGGGTTACATCAATACAGTCTTAAGGCGTACGTGTACTGTAAAATGCAGCATCTGTATCTACAAAATGCACATTTTAAATGCGCGTTCCGCCAATTGCTCGAGTTGTATGGAATCTATCAGTGTTTGATTTGGCTCCTAGACTTCTGAATCCAAATCAAAAACATAATAAAAAGGTTTTCAGCGCACTGAATTTCTTCTTTCGTAATATCGTTTGTTTCTTGTACAAAACGATTACATATCGTCCTGTAATGTCTTGTAGACCAACAGGTGCGACGCTCTGCCATATAATTTTTTTTAGTCACTA
This sequence comes from Dasypogon diadema, assembly GCA_006980735.1. Classification (NCBI taxonomy): domain Eukaryota; kingdom Metazoa; phylum Arthropoda; class Insecta; order Diptera; family Asilidae; genus Dasypogon; species Dasypogon diadema. The sequence continues at coordinate 31,199 of QYTT01079093.1, read as the reverse complement.
ATATTGCTTACCAATCCCAAGGAAGTAAATGAGCTTTAGAAAATATTTGCATCGCTGTGACAGTGAAGAAATAAATATGTAGAGAATATTGTCACCTCAAATTGGCACAACTTTTGTGTTTACGCTATTCGTGCGCTGGTAATCAATTCAACACAGGTTACAAGATTTTACATCTACAAATGTGCAATATTTAACAAAAGATAACTGAATTTTTCATAGCACTTTCCATTTTTCACACATTGGCAGAGTAAAATTGGTCCTATCTTTGAGACGCGGATTTCGAAGATTCTTTTGAAGATTACCATGCGTCTCGTTTTAAAGGTTTTTTTTAGTACATATATGTATGATTGTTGAAAACCAACGCAGCCCATTTTGCCTCAAATTCGAAGTTCTGTTTTTCTTCAGCTGTGTATTTTTCCATATCTTCCTCCAAATATTTACATAATCGTAAAGTGGTTTGATCTAGACGGACTTGTAAATTAACTTCGGTACATGTTTTCGTAACTCTTATCTTCTTCAACACAGAATAACAGGAATAGATGATCTTATTAGCAGTTTAAATAAATACAGCGCTTCGATGCTTCTAGCTTATATTTGTGATGCGGTTATATCTTTTATGATTTTTAATACCTTCTTATTTCCTGAAGCAAACGGATCAAATTGGCAGTTTTAATAAAATGTATGAAAAAAAAGGATTCAGCTCCAAAACATTCCGCTTAACAATTTATATAGCTTTGGCAATTTGGAAGGTGCATAAATCCAACCTTAGTACTCAGTCTATCCATATAGTACACTAACGATAGTATGACTTGTTGATTATAATGTTGCCACTAAAAACGAGGTAGAACAAAACCACCTTACAAGCCGTGAAAGTGACATTTTGAGTGAAACTTATCTGGGTGTACCTTCACATTACATTGCCTGTTATGAAAGAACACTTGCATTTTTTTAGCCCACTGCAACTTTGAATTTATTTCTAATTATTTAACGATTTAAAGCGTAACACATTAAAATATTTGCACATTCCCCACAAATTTATATAAATTTTCTAAAATATTTTTCGTGCAACTCACATTTCACTCAAGCAATGTAAACAAATGGAGCCTGCAAACTTAAATGTAATAATTCTTCGATTCAGGAGGTTGGTAATGGAGCGTTCTTTCCCTATTCATGCGATTCGTCTACTCCGGGGGCTTATGGTTAAAACCAGTTATCCCACATAAAAAATGAAAAATGTTGTACCAAAGTGATGTAATTTTTATTTGCCTTCCTTACTTGTCAATGCGTTTAAAAAACTTGTTAAAACTCATGTGTAGTCAATGGTCTGACCTTGTTTAGCATTTCTCTCCATGTTGCAACTCTCTTTGTTGTTATATTTTTATTTATTTGTGCTTTTAATATTTGAGTGCCCTGGTGTAATTAACTGGCTTCTGTTAGACCTATTGTGCAAAATAAGATTGTAAATCTTGTGTACATTGTATCATATAATATCGTCCCCCATATGCCAGTAACATGAATGTGTAAATATTCACTTTTTGAGTTTATTAGCTGGTTGGATCTATTTTTTGCCAAAAACGCGAATGTGTATTCCCCCTTGAAGCACCTGGTTCTGGCCATACATGTTACATGAATGTGAAACTCTAAACTGATTAGTTATGCCAGATAAACGAATATTCATGTATCTGGCGCGAAGAAAAAATTTCTAATTCAGTTCAGAACGATAAATGTGCCACATTCATAGTTTTAGCATAGCGAATAGAAAGGAATGGGTGAGATTAAAAAGAAAACATTCCACTTTAGCCAAAAAGATCTCTCAAGACTTCCCATCAACAAACCTCAAAATATGTTGCCACGGACTTTAATCATTGAGAGTAACTCTCTCATATACGTTCAAGTTACTTGTGATATTCTCTTGTAAGAGAAACGTGTACCGAAAACGGTACACGTGGCAAGGGACGTGTTAACTAAAAAGGACCTTCTTAAAATATTCAGCATGGTCACGATACTGAGGGTGTACCAAACATTTTACAAAAATGTAAAAGCAGATAACAAAATTTGCGATGCACTTTCAGAAACACATGGGTCAGAAGATTCAGATTATGAGGAACAAAAATCTTTTTTCGTAATAATCCATTGAAGATTTATGTATATTTTTGCTTAATAAATTTATGCTTTTGTTTAATTTTTGTAAACAAATTTTTTCTTTCCTTTTTTGAATTCTAATCAGATAATTAACAAAATTAAACATTCGAAAAAATTGCTTACAATAAATGTGTTTCTCCTTTATCTTTGATGTGTGCCAAATACACTAATGTGCAATTCTAGAAGTTAGGGATGATGTGGGGGAAAAGAAAAAATAACCCTAATAAGAGGCCCTATACCACCCTCCTGCATGTTACAAAATAATTTAGGGAAGATATGACAGCTGAATTATGACGGTACAGTAAACATTCAAAGGCATTAGAGGGACGGGCGATCATATCACTCATTAGTCGATCGAAAATTCCCTGATTCTGGGATCACTCTTTGCTTTCATCGCTGAAAATTAATTTTCGCTAAAATTTTACAGGCTTGTGACGATGGGCTTTTGTGAAAGCCAACCCTTTTTAGGGTTCTGTAGTCAACAAAGAACCCTTATAGTTTCGGCATGTCCGTCTGTCTGTCCGCGGCTTAGCTCAGAGACTCTTAATACTAGAAATCTGTAATTTGGCATGGGTATACATATTAATCACGCTGGCAAAGTGGTAAAATAAAATCTTGAGAACAAATTTTTTTTTGGTACCTCCCCTACACGTAAAGTGGGGACGATTTTTTTTTTCTCGTCTATCCCATGGTGTGGAGTGTGGTTGGATAGGTTGTTCAAAAATATTGCGGGTGTGTGAAAACCATTTTTAGACTCAGGGATCCGCTTGCAAAATATTAAGCTTAAAAGTGCTAATTTTTATTAGAGTCAAGTATCCTCCCCCCTGCCAACTAAACGGATATTTTTGGATATGTGAAAAAATTCACGGCAGTAGTATATATAGAGAAGTTAAAAGGAAAACTAGCACAGCTAAATAGGTTTTACAAGTTAACGAGTAATAGTCGACCAACTACATAGTAAAAAGGAAAATTTCGTACAAACTCCATTGAAAATTAGATGAAGTTGCTAGTGGTGTAAAACAGGTAGTAAATATAAGTTTATGAATCATGTAAAATTATGGAAAAATATAATCATAAAATCCTTAATCTATATATTAATTATACAAAGAAAGCTCCCGGTTCCGTATTTCAGCCACTTTTTTTATATGGAGTTTCATCGAGCTTTTCTTGAAATCTTATAATGGCAACACTGATCCGCATCAGTTCGGGGTTGTGTTCATTACTTTGGGTTTGCGTTCCTGGGTAACTTTGGTGGTAAGTTCGGTGCTTGCCACCGATAAGCATGTAATACATGGATTTATTGAAACTTTTTTCATTATTCTGCATGGTAAAATATTTTGCAAGAGATGCTGTTCGGTTGTGCCTCGAAATGCTACCTATAAGTTTGCGATTTGCGCTTTGAAAGTTTAGAAATTTTCGATTCGATTAGTTGATTTGAGTTGAGTATCGTTTGAAAAACTTAAAATTCAATATACTGGCCCCTGTAGATGTTATTAGCCGCTAAACCGTGAACTCAATTAATATGTTCATAGTATCAAGCAAAAAGCCCCCTTCTAAATCCGCATATTGTCAAGGGCAACTACGGAACCCTACACTGCGCGTGGCCGGACACGCACTTGTCTTCTTTTTATATGCTTTAGAAATCTAAGACTTCATTCTTCTTGCTCTCTCACATGCAAATTTCTCTTACGAAAAACATTACTGTAGTATGTATTTGGTTCGATAGTTTTACATGAAAATCATTTTCCGATTCTTAGGTAAGTTCTGGTGTCGAAATATCTAAATGTGGTGCAAATTTCCTTATTAAATGCCATTTAATTTTTTTTTCAAAGGGCCTTTGAAGATATGACCACTTTTTGGTCTGGTTTTTAATGAATATTTGAATTATTTTTATGAACCGCTTCAAATCCTTTAATAACAATTTGTTCGCATCTCCTTTATAAAAATATGTTTATCCAGTTTCATATAAGTGAACAATCTTCGGTAAATTTTCGGATTAAGGGTGCCACCTGCATATGAAGTATGAGATATAATTTTCGATGTATTTTTATCTCCTGAACACGAATCTGAAAGAAAAAATTGGCGCTGTAGCGTAGTTTTTGAAATAATTGCAAAAAACTGATGGTAAATATTCGACTCAAAATTAAGTTTCATCAGTACGTTTGGTGTTCGATAAGCCGTACAAAATGATGTTCCGCGAATTTATATCTAAAACTTTAGATTCACATCAGTGTGTTCACTTGTTATTGGATTTCGGTATACTCAAAAATAAAATAAAGTGCCGACGAAAAAAAGAAAAAAGAAGAAACATTGTGGAAATACGTTGCAGAACAAAGATATTTGCCACAATTTGTACTATATTTTATGAAGCTCATCTTCCTCTGGAAAAGATCTTTGCAATTTTCGGATTTTGCCTGTTTATAAACTCTCAAAGGACGGAATTAATGATGGTTGACATTAATATTAGTAGCGAAGCTGTAACTAAATGACAACAAATTTTCCGCGACATTTGTTTTCGTGAGTCGTAAGAAACATAAAAGTAATTGGCGGTGAAAATCAATCGTTGAGATTGATGAGATTATGTTTGGACGAAGGAAGTACAATCGCGGAAGATTATTGACGGGTCAATGAGTATTTGGAAGCATTGACACCACGTCGAAAGAGGTATTCTTGGAAGTTGTTGACAAAAGAATTGAAAAAGCATTGATCAACTTGATACAGAAGTGGATAGCTGCAGGTACTACAATTATGTCTGACTGTTGGCGAGCGTACTTAAATATTAACACGAAAGGATACGAGCATTTGACGGTGAACCATATAAATACAATTTTGTGGATCCGGACACAGGTATGTAAAAACTTATTTACTAAGGCATAATAGCATACAAATATAATAATTCCGTTAATTCTAATAATTTTAATTATTCCAGGTGCACACACGCAGCATATTGAAAGAGTATGGAGAGACTTAAAAATCCGGAGTACCTCGTTACGGCCGTGATGTGAAAAATTATGAATCTTATTTTGCAGAATTTCTTTTCAAACGTTCTGTAACCCTTAATAAACGTGTCGAAGCATTTTTCAATGAAATTCTAATGTAGAGTTCTAATGAAGATGAATATTGATAAAGTGATGTATTATTCGATAAATAAATAATATACAGATAAACAATTGTCTATATTATATACACAACATACCTCTTTTATTAATTACCATCAGTTTTTTTACTATTATCTGAAAAACTATCCAAGAGCGCCAATTTTTTCTTTCAGATTTGTGTTCAGGATCTGAATATGTATCTGAAATACATCGAAAATCATATCTCATACTTCATATGCAGGTGGCGCCCTTAATCCGAAAATTTACCCTATCTTCTGCTTTTCCTCAATATCAATTCCCTTTCCACTTTTCGATATTTTTCAATCACAGGAAACTAAATTGAACTTGTCTTTAATTTAATTAACTACGACTCAAAAAAAATGCAAGTGTAAAGTTAGTTTCTCAAAAAAAGAAAATGAAATGAAATTATCCGATTCTCACAAGATTTGCTACTATATCACTGCATGAGATGACAATAGCTTTCCATAGTTTTTTTCATATTACGCAAGTATGGTGGTATTGATGCATAGCAATAACTTCGTCATCATTGAATACATATATGCAATAATTCATTTTTGTGACCTTACAATAGAGATTTGCAATTAAAACGCCGCCATCCCCCATTCCACAGTACTTGTTTTGCTTTTGCGTGTTTTACAAACTTTTAGTTTCAATTTTATCAGAAGCATGGAAGTCTGGCTTCCAAAAAAACTGTTAATACTTTTCTTTCGGCAAAAGCTTTCAATCTCTGGTAACCATGTACTTAATACATATATGATAACTTTTATGGTCATCAGTTTTTTGGCACCGGAAAGCGAACCGAAAACTCGAAAGAAGGACAGAGATTGTGGAAGCCGAAGCATTGACCGCTGTGAAATTGTCTCGGTCAGCAATACTGTTCATACGTTACAACAAACAATGTTGTGAAGTGTGGCTGAACCGGTTTCATATTAAAAGTTAATCTTGAAAGAAATGAAAAATACTTTGGTTGCCAGTGAAATCTTTGAGCTCAACTCTTCAGTGAAAGCCCGCGAGCCAATTGTATCATATCGGGGAATAGTTGCGCACAGAGCTAGTAGAGTCACGTAATTCTGCGGTAACGACACCATTTGAGGTAAATTACATGTTTTTGTGTTGTGTGTGGAGTAATTTAACAAATGTGGAAATAATTCGTGTACAGGCAGACAAGATTACTAGTTGTTAATCTCTGATGAGTACCTACTTTAGGTTTTAACTTGCTGACGTTGAATGCATGGTCATTCCATAAAAATTATAATTCCCCGAATTGATGCATATGCAATATGCATATAAACTCATAAATGAGATTTTTTGATAGCAGCCATGCTCCGTGAATACCACTTAGAGAGCTACTAAGTCATAGATAAATCAGGCTTACTTTTGTGTGTTTTTCCGGAGCCACAATTAATTCTTGGGGTTTCTTGGCAATTTCAGTGATTTATGAAATTTTTTCTACAATGATCATGTAAGCACCTCCGTAAACGAGATCTGCTCGTGGTGTTAATATTCTAGTTTGTAATAGCATTCCGATTTCTATGTAAAGCGTGCATTTAGTTTACTAGCAGCAAAAGTGCAATGCATTTTCGTATAGGAATGGGACATGCTTTGCTTCATAGAAAAATTTTCCAAGGAGGAAGCATTGAGGTCCATGAAAAGAATTGTGCTTTATTATGACCATGACACTAATAAATTTTTGAAAATGGCATCTTAGGCTTCGAACAAATTTTTCTTCAATGTTATTTGTTTTTAGAGGTTATTAAAATAGCTCAGTACAAGGTGAGGACAGTAATCAATCGCTTTATATATTCCGCTTTCCGCATCAAACACCAGATAAGTTCTTGTACGCTTGTTAAGTATAGATATCAGTGAAAAATTTTCGAAACACAAACAGAGTGTCTGCTCGGCGATACTACAACTATTTTAGTGGTGAAAGTGGTTTCAAAGAAGAGGAAACAAATAATTTCAAATTATAAGAATTGGATTAATAGTGTACGCAATCCATGCAAACATCTATATGATTTTCTTGGGATTAATGTAATAAATAAAATTGATAAATATTGAACAAAAAATTGAGTGTGTGGCCAAATTGTAAAAAACACTTATTAATATAAATGCTCTAGCAAATGGGATCAACCTTTGTATTTGCCATACTTGTGTAAACTTTCTACTAATCAATTTTTGTTGAAGATTTACTAAATCCCCAAATATTACGCTCGCTACATTTTTTTTATTATTTTGATGGTTTTTAGTACGGATTCGTCATTTCAACCTACCTACCTTATTATTTTTTTTATGGAAAAACAATGTCATTAATATGCAAGTAGTATAGTAAGAATTAAATAAATATAAGACATTTTGTTTTGTTTAAAATAAACAAAAAATTAAATTCAAAATTTTTTTACTAGAACAGTCATGGGTTTATTGGACCTAAGCAGTTGTTGCACCCAAATTGTACTATCAACCGTAGCAGTTGGACTTGTTACAATATTTGTATTTTTAAGACTTTACGCTTATTTCACTTGTGGAGTGTGCAAAACAAAGGTAAGAAATAGCCTAAGGAGATCAGATTAGATTAGTTTTAATCAATATTATTTATATAATAGAATAGAATGGATGGGAAAACAGTGCTCATAACGGGGGCCAATGGTGGAATTGGAAAGGAAACTACACGAGAATTAGCAAGAAGGGGAGCCAGAGTAATAATGGCATGTCGTAATCTAGATACAGCAAAAGCTGCTCAAGGTATTATCGAACAAAATTGCCTTTCTTGTTTTAAGTTATAAATGTTTTTGTTTTTTACTTCCAGAGGAAATCATTAAAGATACGGGCAACAAAAATGTTGTTGTAAAAAAACTTGACCTTGGCTCTCAGAAATCAATTAGAGAATTTGCCAAGGACGTGTTAAGTACAGAAAATAGATTAGATGTTCTTATCCATAACGCTGGAATGGCGTTAGCCTTTAAAGGAGCTAAAAGTGAAGATGGAATAGAATTAACAATGGCGACAAATCATTATGGTCCATTTTTACTAACACATCTCCTCATTGATCTTTTGAAAAAGTCAGCTCCGAGCAGAATCGTAATTGTAGCTTCTGAGCTTTACCGATTCGCTTCAGTCAATTTACAAAAACTGAATCCAGTTAATACATTTCCACCAGCATATTTGTACTATGTTTCGAAATTTGCAAATATTTACTTTGCACGTGAATTAGCAAGAAGACTGGACGGCACAAAAGTTACAGTTAACTATCTCCATCCTGGTATGATTGACAGTGGTATTTGGAGAAATGTTCCATTCCCCCTGAATTATCCAATGATGCTTCTCGTGAAAGGATTTTTCAAATCTCCAGTGCAAGGAGCTCAAACCACTTTGTATTTAGCAACGGCTGAGGAGCTTGCCAATGTGTCGGGCAAATATTTCATGGATTGTAAAGAACGTGGATTATCATCTTCCGCCATGGATATGACTAAGGCAAAGAAGCTGTGGGAGGAATCAGTCAAAATAGTAAAACTTACAGACTCAGATCCAAAAATATAATTTTTAGGTTTTTTCTTGTTTGTGGTTAAAAAAGTTGTAAAAGTTTTTAAAATTAGTATAGGTGTGCTTTAAAATATTTCACTGATAACTTTTCTGTAGTTAATAGTTAAGAGGTTATATAAAACCGAACAATACAAAAGCGGTTCACAATACAAAATTAAGCACTGCAAGTTATTCTCATTTCTTTAGAACAGAATATCTTGGATGATTATGTTGAAGAAAATAAAAGTGGCTCATTCCACAGAAAATCAATTAAAAGCGTAAAAGTTTTTACCTAAATACCCCAAATTTTGCCGAAATTTTGGAAAAGTGTTTAGATACGAGGGTTGTTATTTATGTATCCTGGCAACAATGGTGTAACTAGGCGCCATCTGATATATTCATAGTGACATTGACATTTGTGAAGGTGTGTGTCACTGACGTTTTAATATAAATGGACGGAGTGTCAAATTTCAAATTTGAAACAATTTTTTTTTGTATTCGAAGATCTGGTAGATGTAGCGCTTTAACGGAAACCTATTCTGTGGCAATGGTAGACTAGAAGCTTTTCTAGGGACAAACTTATAGCTAGTAAGAAATGGCTGTGAGTTTTTTTTGAAGAGACATTCTAATTTATCACTATAAACGCCTCAAAGCATATCATCTGGATCTGCTATAGTTAGGGAATTCATTTGCCTATTCCAAACTTCTTTGACAAACTTGACTTGACTTTGACAAACTTCGGCAGTGAAGTTATCTTTGGAGGAGATTTTAACTGTACGCTGGATTCTGCCCTCGATAAGCATTCACGGGTTGAGTTCCAAGTCTCTGATTGCCGCTGCCTGGTGACGTGCTGCAATCTCGTGGATGTCTACCACTGGCTCAACTGAGGGGTAGGGTAATATACAAGAGTGGTGCATAATGTGCAGGGCCCCCTTTCCAACTCCATAATCGGCAGACTTTACGTCTCGTTGGGCATTTTGTGCACCTTCGTTATCGTCACGCATAAAGTACGTGCCATCAGTAATCACCTTCTTGTTGTGACGACTAACATGCTGGTTGGAAGGCGAACTGCTTACTGGACTTTCAATCATAATTTGTTGAATTCAGAGCAGTGCAAAGAGGAATTCAGCGAGTTTTTGCACGACTAGCGTGGGAAGAAGGAGGCTTTCCTCTAAAAAGTTGTTTTATTTGACAATTTCGGGTTAACCTGAGTTAACCCTTTATAGCAGTTTTCGAACCCCGAGGGGGGCTAAGGGTTCGGTCGAGTGCACTACTACTTAAAAGTATGTAGTACTTTTAAAACTGACAATATGAACACAAAATACCTACCACTACAACCACAAAACTCTAAATTCATGTTTCATTTGCTGCATTTTCAGGGTTGAACCCTGAAAGTGCAAATGAAATTCAACATAAAATTTTACAGAAAAAAGAAACGATAAGATAGTGACAGGAAATTGACTAGAAGTGAGATTTGAAGGTCAAAGCATGGGCAAAAACAGCAGCGAAGGTAAAAGTGGACATTGCAATCCGGTTGAAATCATCTTGAAAATGAACTGAGTTCCGTTAATGTCGACTGCATCTGGTGTCAGTAATTTGACAGTTATTGCCAGCACTAGCAGTTAGTAATAAATACTGATCTAGATTTGCAGAAAAGTCAGGAGATTTACAAAATGATGTATTGGATTATTAACACTTTGACTGCCATAATTAGCATAAAAGCTTTCGTGAGAGAACTACTCCTTAAAATGCATTTGGCGTGAGAGAGCTTTTAGGTGTCACCCGTATATGGGTCACATGGTAGTCAAGGTGTTAAAGCAGAAATTTCGTTTTCTACTGGGAGCGAATGAGCTGCACTATCACCCAAAAATTGTTGCTCAAAGAATAAATTTTGAAATTGAAGTGGAAGGCATTGATGTTACCACTGATTTCGCAAGCAATATTGATTGAAAAAAACAAAAATAACATAAATATATACGTACGTATGGATTCTACAAAATCAATCTAATTTGTTTTGCTCTACTGTTAATCACATTTTCTTTATCTCTATCAGCTGGAGTTTCAACTTTGGTTTTGCAGGGCTCAGTCTTTTATTTTCTTTCATATTTGCACTTCTTAACCAAATTTACTTTTCTTTTAGTAGAGCAAGCTCGCTCGAGCTTCTTTTAGGAGACTGACTTGTCTCTAAAACATGATTTTTCCTCTAAAGGTAACACAAAAGCGAAATTACACTTTTACAAAAACAATATCCATACTAATATTATAAATGCGAAAGTAACTCTGTCTGTCTGTTACGCTTTTACGCCTAAACCGCTGAACCGATTTTGATGAAATTTGGTACAGAGATAGATTAGACCTTGGAGAAGGACATAGGCTACCTTTTGTCGCGAAGTGGTTGAAATAGGGGATGAAACTTTGTATGGGAGTCCTTCATTATTGAAGACAAAACCATGAAACTTTGTATTTAGGCGCGTGATAAATAAACTTTTTTTCAAGCGTTTTTGAAATTCCGACCTACATGGGGATGAAATAGGGGATGAAAGTTCATATGGAAGTACAAACAAATCTATCTATGCTGACTATTTTTATCGGAGAGATGTACATGTTAAGGAAATGCATCCGAGACAAAACAGAATAGTTAAACGTTTGTCGAGCGAGCGCGGGACTCGCCATACGCCATACACAATGCGGCTGTGGCTCGGCGGTGGCTCGGCGCACCGTAGTGAGGGAAGCACCACTAAGTATGGCTACCCGAACGGGCAGATACGTGAGGGCAGACGAGAGTGCCGCATGTATGTGAATATTAAAATTTTGCGCTGCAACGATTTCGATTTGTTTACAGGATTCCTTGCTTTCGTTAATGTTCTTCGGTAAAATACAGTAGTTTTGTTTAATCTAAAGTTCTGCCGGCTTTTTGGTAGGTATTTTGCTTATTTTTATTATTTCGACATATTAATTATGCTTCTGATATGCCTCGCAAACGCAAATCTAATCTAGCGCGTAGTTCTAGCAGAGCTCGAAGGATGGAAAAACAAAAACTGTAGTTTATAAAAATGTGTTAAAATAAGACATTTACAGTAAATCACAGCAGTTTGCAGTTAGTTTGTATTTGTATTATTTGCAACATTACTAAAAATAAAAAAGACTGCCCAAAGTAACTATTCTACGCGGACGAAGTCGCGGGCAAAAGCTAGTATTTTATAATAATCTTCAGCACTCTAACATAATAAAACTAATAAAACACATGTTTTTGCTTAATGCAGCCAATCTACGCGCAATCCGTCAAAAAACCTACCAAACACAAATACGAGTGAAATTATATGAAAATAATTTGAATGCGTATTGCCAAATTTACTAAGAACGAATTTGAATTTCGGATTCGTTTTCTTAAATGGGGAATGTTCGAATTTGCTTCAATTGCGTTCGAATTCGTATTCAGAAATAAGGCCCTAGGACTTGTTCATATAAGAGCGTGGGAGGGAATATATTGGAAACCACTGTGAAAAACTTCCGAAGGGTTGTGAAAAACATTATGGGGCCCATACACGTTACGATCTGCAGTAAAACTTGGTTTGAGATCTTGCTGAATGTTTTACTACATACGCTCAAACAATTGATACAATGCGTTGTACAATTTCACCATACACGATACAATCTGCAGTACAACCTTAAGGCCCGCCCTCAAAAAGTTAAAACAATTTGATTTTCATCCAGCCGTTGGACGAACTTAAAAACCAGTTGGACAGCAGCCCTACACACGATACGATTACATGTCCAACTCGACCAAGTTGTACTGCAGATCGTAACGTGTATGGGCAGCATGAGACATATAGGACCCTCTTGTGATTGTCGACTTCCGATTGAAATCGACTCTTCAATAAATTTAAACTT